>DWAJ01000334.1:0-36197 GCA_018238005.1 Eurema mandarina
GTTAAGATGGTTGAGTTTTTTGTCACTTAACACCGACTTCAAAAAGGACGAGGTTCTCAATTCGTCCCGTATGTTTTTTTTCTATGTTTGTTACGCGATAACTCCGCCAATTATGAACCGATTTGAATAAATCTTTTTTCGGCGTATAGGTAATACCTCTTCCATTTAAATTTTATAATAATATTATGAACCAATTTGAACGATTATTTCTTTGTTGAATAGGTATTATCATGAAGTCGGTTTTATTTTTAAAAAAAAGTTAATTATTTCGTTTTGTTATGGCCCCTTCCTGTAAAATTAGTTTGTATGTGATCGTTACTTTTATGATTGTAGACTTTTTTGTTTCTTCTTACTTTGTAAATTTTTCGTAATTAATTATACATTTCGCAGACAGTGACGTCGTTGTAGTTGTAGTGACGCCGAGGTAATGATTGTTTGCTTCATGCTGGCTCTATCTTAGGTTCTTAATAAGTAAAACTTCAGAGTATCAAAATATCGGTGTATATTCAGCTCGATTACTAGTTATTCAATATCATTATTTTCACAATGCTGACGTTTTTTAAAGCAACTGACAAATGCCACACAATTCTTTTAAGTTTTAATTTAAACATTGTAATAAACCAAGGAGGTTCGACTAATTAACTAATATTGCAATAGTTTTCACTATCTTGATTATTGTTTTCGTCCATCTGCTCCGATATACACATAACTAAAAATGTACAATTTATATTTTTGTCTATTCATTCTATATTTAAGATCGAGTTTGTTATAGTTTTATGTTTCAGCGCTTGCTGTCGCCCTCACAATTAAATTTTAAATTAATGAAAGACAATATATATTGAAAGTAAATTTAAATGTGTCAAACCGTAAGGAATATCATATATTTATCTCTCTCTCTCTCTAAGGCTCTCATCCTCATTTTTGCAATATTCTCCTACTAATATTATAAATGTGAAAGTTTTGGAGAATGTATGTATGGATGTATGTTCGTTATTCTTTCACGCAAATACGGCTGGACGACGTATATAGGTGATACCCTGGATTAACACATAGGATACTTTATATCCTGGTATTGTCCCGGGAACGGTAACTACGCGGGGCACAGCTAGTATCAGATAAAATTTCTAAGGGGGCTATTCAAGTGTGCCGAGGCCAACCTTTCGATGGTAATGATTTGTGCCCTAAACTCGTTGCTAAATAGCTTATTTGTATATATGTTATCACGTTGTATAGGTCGCGTCACGAATCTTTAGCGCTGAACGAAACCTGCGCAGAAGTCAAAAATAAGGTATCGAGGAAACGGCGCGGCGCGCGGGGCGCGTGATCGTCGGGTGCGCGAGCGTTGATTGGTTATCCCAGTCGTGTTGTCTTTCTCGCACCAATACGTCAATTAAGAGCGCGATTCTACCGATGCGCAGCTATTCTCGTCCTGCGCTAAACATAAATGACGCGACCTTTAACATGTAACACATTCACAAAGTCACTGTGTGTATGTACGTGCACAGTACGGTGTGGCGGCGACGTCGTGCGCGGCGGCCAACGGCCACCACCAACCAGACAGAAGACACCATCCTCATCATCAGCATCAGCAGCATGCGGACGTACCTCCCCAATGGGTGAGATTGGTGTTCAGTAGCTGTCAGTGTGGGGGCGAGACAGCTGCCTGGTTAGCGTGTAGTAGTGTGTGTAGAGGGAGCGAGACGGTTAGATGTGGGCTTGTTGCGTAGTTGTTGTAAGCTGGACTTCTATTATGCTCACTTTATTTCTATGGGCTGGCGATGATCACATACCATCAGGTGTAGTAAAAGCTGAGTGTAATGCGTTCACGTTTTTTGTTGTTGTTGTATATGTAATGTTGTTGCGTTGTTGTTTTTATGTTGTTGCTCTGATACGCTTATATGTGTGTGTTATTGATTAATTGAAGGCGAATACTAGTCAGATCAACTAGAGGTAAGTTTGTGTATATGTATGTATTGCTCAGTTACACACTCGAGTGGCAAACATCAGCGATCGTGAACTATAGGTAAGTTGTTGTATAAAGCAGGCACAAACTATAATAGCTGTTGTGTTGTTGTCTTTTGTTGGTAGTTGTGTAACACTTGTTGCTATTTATGTCTGTTGTTGTATTGTGCTGTTATTTTTTTGTGTAGTGTTTGTTGTTGTTGTTGTTTAGTGTGTTTTGTTTTATTTGAAATGTCACCGTTTTTAGTTTTGCTTACACTTTTTTTATTAAAGGTTTTATATTATATCGATGTAGATAGCCATGTTCCCGTTAATTTAAAAAATAATAATTGCGATTGAGTAAACGGCAATATTTTAAAATATAATAATAATATTTATAAATGAAAGTTTAGGTTGAAAATTATATGGGTCACGAAGGAAAAAAATGATAAAATAAAGAAGTTTTTATTCATTAATAAATAATGACGTCAAAATAACGTCAAATCGGTTCGAATACATTTGGAATGACTTAAGTGAACGCGTCAATTGACGTCACTTGCCAGTATGATGCCTGTACTGTTTAAATTTAAAATGTAATTTTTGGCGAAAAGTCCTATAAGAATTTGTAAATATTCTTTATTATATTATTTTATTGTATACTAGCTGCCCCTGCCACTTTGTTTGGCATAACGTTAATTATCCTTTTATATTTTTGTAACTTTATTATATAACCTATGACACTCAGCTATAATGTGGCTTTCTATTGGTGAAAGAATTTTTGAAATCGGTTCAGTAGATCCCGAGATTATCCCTTACAATTTAACAAACACTCAAACTTTACTTATTTATAATATTAGTATAGATATATGTAGGTCGGTTTATACGTGATCTATCTAATATAACATACACTGGACATACTAATGTCTAGTGTTGTAATATAGTATGTGACTTCCATATATTTTAGTACTTATATCATTACCTACCTACCTAAGCTCGAATTCTTCGCATCGTAACATTTATAGAACCAATACTTTTTTTTGTTAAGCAATACTAAATATACCTTGTACCGACACATGTTTATCATTATTGAGGTACGTCCGCACTCTACGGCCGTCGACAGTCGAATGCCCTCTTACCATTGTCTAGTATGCGCGTCATTTATGTTTAGCGCTGGACGAGAATAGCTGCGCATCGGTAGAATCGCGCTCGTAATTGACGAATTGGTGCGAGAAAGACAACACGACTAGGACAACCAATCAACGCTCGCGCACCCGACGATCACGCGCCCCGCGCGCCGCGCCGTTACCTCGATACCTTATATTTGACTTCTGCGCAGGTTTCGTTCAGCGCTTAAGATTCGTGACGCGTACTATACGCTCTCTTCTTGAAGCACCCCAAGTCGTAATTCATCGGAAATACCGCATGGGAGAGCTGATTCCACAAGGTGGTGGTGTGTGGTAGTCTTTTAAGCCACACTGTGGTCGACTGCCAGCTGTCAGGGTGGTGCGGATGGTATTGTATCGTCAACGAAGAAGTCGCACATCCAGTAGTGCTTCTGTTTTTCACCCCCGACGCAAAAACGACGGGGTGTTATTAGTTTGACGTGTCTGTGTGTGTATGTCTGTCTGAGGCAACGTAGCTCCCAAACTAATGATCCGATTATAATACGCTTTTTTTTGTTTGAAAGGTATATCCGTCGAGTGTGTTCTTAGCTATGTTTGGTGGAAATCGGTTCAGGTCTTCAAGGTCATCGGGTCGTTTTTTAGGCGTGATAGGAATGTTACACGCTCAGTTTACTTGCTGTTTCTTGTGATTTTAACATTACTAAAGCACGTCTAATTAAAACAAAGTATATTACATAGATAATGTGCAAATACCTCCGTTTCAATTTCCTTGGCATCTTCACAATAATCAAAATACTTCGTGCACTCACCTGTAACAAAGAAAAATAACATTATTTACTTAAAAAATTAAAATTTTATAATAATCAAAATTATTTACTACATCTAAACACTACTAACTCAAAGTGGGGCGCGTCAATGTAGTGCACCCCTGCCCGGAGCAAAGTTCTGGGTAGCACTACATTGGTTATGGGCTGGGGTTTCTCTTACCATCAGGAGGGCGACCATCTCTAGATATAGGGACAGAGAAAGCGACTTTATACTATTTAGTCTTATTGTGTAGTGATTGAAGAGAAAGGTTTATATACAGTGTGTTACAAAACAAGTGTCCGATCCTGAAGGGTAATAAGGTAAAGGGTATAAGGTTTACACAAATTCAAGGAAATTCACAAATGCTGGCAACTCATGTAGATCCTATAGACCTTATATCTAGCAGATCACGTGAACGTGAGACGGTGTTGCCATATATATTTTGCTATTTTATTGATTTAATTTTTTCAGAAAAATTAATGAAGAGTTTTTTCAAAACGATAGCAAAATAAGGACCTTCTACCGATATATAGTTATAGGTTTTCGAATCGGATACTTTTTTGTAACACACTGTATATACTTCAATCACTTATTATCGGAGAAATTATCCATTATTTTTTTGTACTGCTTATGTAATGTCCGAAGGAATATTTTACCTGTAAATACGTAAGATATTATTAAGACACTTAGGATTACGATTCGTAAGAACGAATTATAGTTATTTTTTTTTATAACAAAGTATACCTACAACAAAATACAAAAGGGACTATGTGTAAAACTATTTTTATAGACTCGACTTTGAGTCACTAAACTACATAAATAAAACCTAAATATACCTCTAAAGAATAAAAATATACCCGTTCAAAAGGCTTAAAGAAACACATCTCTATACAAAGTATTTTCTATTGAAAGGCTATGTACTCATACTTTTATGCCACCGTAAACCTCGCGAGGCTTTCAAGACAATTTATGATATCCGTATCGATGTTGAATACAAGAATGTTTCCTTTATTGTTCAAGCTTTTCATATATTGTAAGAAATAGCATTTTAATATAATTGCTACTTTTGTTTAATGACATAAATAAATGATACTTTCTTATTATATTATCGACATATTTAAGCTTTAACTTCTTTAAACTTTCTTTCTTTATATTACACTCTCTGCTAGAAGTGAAGTACTTACAATAGGTATAAATAATGTAATTGTTAATCCGTTCGATTCGCTATAATCTGTTTTAAATTTACACATAGTTACAACAAGTTACGAAGTATTCGAATTGATGTCTAGCTAACAATTTTATAAATAAATAGAATTATAACACTGCCTTACTTACTGGTACATTATAAGGATTATCAAAATACACCTTTTTATTTTTATAACATTTTGACCTTTGTGACGAAAATACACCTAAGATATTTATAAGCTCATCGTCTTAAAGTCTACCAAATAACCTACAGCAAGTATTGTTTTATATTAAAGATTTGTGGAAAAATAATTATTTATTGATTAGAATAAGTTTATTTTTACCTTATAGCTATGCTTTCAAAAACTACTGACAAAGATTCAAATAATAAACTGGTCTATTCGTCTTTAAACTAGTCGATTCTAATAAAAAAATAAAAAATGCGTGTATTTTATAAGTATTTTCATTTCCCAATGTAAGAAAAACTAACATTTAAGACAATATTTAACACAACATTTAAGACTGCAAACCGTAAAATAGCAAAGAATAAGAATTAAACCTATTTGGGCATATATTATAATAGGTCTATTAAAACAAAATATTATTATAATATTTTCTATGGAGTGGTCATTATCTAGCGTTATCGTTGTCTTTAAGTCATTATTTATCCAATACCTTTTTCTAGTTCAAAAGCCCGGCCTAACAAATAATATAACCCGCTTATAAGCATTTTTCCTGTTAAAAAGTATGCCTGTGTTTTATCTCAGGCATTAGACTATCTGTGTACGAAATTTCAGTACAATCGGTTCAGACAGACTTACTTTCGCATTTATAATATAAGTAGGCATTTACGTCTATGATGTTATAATATTTAAAACAGAGTTAGGCAATTTGATTATGTAGCTAATAGGATAGGTATGTAGGCGTTAAGAACAAATCGATTTTTTTTACGTAGAATACTGTTCCTCATATTAATGGCATAGATACACTGATAGGAGTCAACATTACAAACCATGTTGGATTTAAATAAAAAAGATCCTTGTAATAATTATATGTAACATTTAATTTATTAATATTATTTTCTCATTTATACAAAACAAATTTCTATCAAACGTAACGAATAATGCATTACATGCGACATGTGTAATTTGGTTTTTATTTCATTCTTAAAAAATAAATAGGTCCATAGATTAAAAACGAAACGCTTTTATTAAAATGATGGCAACACCTTAATTTGTGTTTCATTTATAATTAACTTGACAAATTGCATATGCTTTCAAGAAGGTTTTTTAAACTGAAATTTTAATTGTCTAGATTTTTTATTTTCATAGAGATAAATATTACACAAAACTGCATTTATGACGCTCACAACGGTCCCGCTACTCAACAATAGATGGCGCTGTTAGAAACGTTCTATTCATGTTTATAACGAATTCAGGATTAAGTATATTGTGATACATAGATGGCGTAGGAATATTACTCACATTTAATAATTTTGTATATTCTAAAAGAACAATTTATAGCACAAAATCAAATGGGTTAAAAATATACTAATTCCAAATTAAGTATTAGGATTGTAATTTTGTTAGTAACTAGTAATAAACGATGTATATTATAATATACAAGTATTCATATGTACCCAGCTATAATTCGAAATAATAACATTTTCTTATTTATCTATATCTTATCTTAAATCAATTATAATCATAACGCGATAGCCCCACTAAAACCCTCATTGTTCCTACAGTCAATACGCGCTTCTTCCAATATTCTTATCGTTTAAATCCAAAAATCTTTCCAAATTGCGTAGACCCTTCACAATCAAGTAGCAATCGAACGAATGTTACGTCATGTAGAGTTCACATAAAATTGGTCACCATTTGTAGACTTATAAAATAAATCACCTGGCTTACAACACGGACCGCCCATTTTGACTTTGCTTATCGGATATTGATTAATAGTTTTTGACAGAGTTATTTTTTAATAGTTACCTAAAAGCATAAATGGAGGAATCCCGAACTGCGATGAGTAGATTTTGAGTTAGAAATTTTGTAAAAAAAATAGTTAGGTACCTACCTATATGTTTTAAAATATTTTAGTTGGAGATAAATTGAAAGCTAGCTATATAGCAACATTCTAAAATATACAATAATGTACAAAGATAATAATATAATATTATTTGACACAAAGGAATATATTATTACGTAGGTATGTCTATTTTTTAATATGTCTGTATATAGTCAAATAATTTCCAAGTGAGGGAATCTTATTTCTGAAACAAAAATGTCTTAAATAATCTTCATACTACCAGCTGCTTTTGTCTTTTTATTCCCAACGAATCAGTATTCTAAGTACGAATAGCGGCTCCATATATTTCTGAAGTTGACAATACTTGTAAGTCCCTACGGTAGCCGATCGCCGGTCATCAAGCAAGATAAGGAATTATAAATGGGGACGTAATGCTCATAATCACGTCACGGCGAATAGGAACTGTGTTAATTGATACCTAATAACTGTTGAAGATTGCGTTAAACTATGATGCATTGCTTAGCTGAGACGTGAAGAATTTAGTTTATAAATTAATTATTACTTACACATCTTTTTACTAAATAACGCACCTACTAATCTTTTACTATATTAATCACGAACGAAAATCACGAAGTGAGGCTTGCTTAGTATATAGACCGAAAAAATGAGCTGGGTCTGGATCTGATTGCGACTAAATCCGCGAGATAAAATTGGTCAATTATAAAATTACGAGTAAATTATTTCTTGTTCACTGAGAAACTTCAAAAATTAATCTACTTCTTCTAACTTACTTTTTTCCGTGAAGTATATTTCCAGAAAAAAATAACAGACTAGTGTATGTACAAAAGTAATAAGTTTAACTCTGTAGGTATATTAATAGTAAAGCTGTATTGATTTAAACAAACACTTCAACACGAAAGTAAATCTCGCTGAAAGTCCAAAACCTTCACTACTTCTTTATCGTTTTATCATTAACAACTTCTTAATAACGATAACTTTCCGATGCGGGAAGATTCGCAGCATTTAAATTCATCTGATTGATGTTGTTCATTTATCACTCCCCTCGTTCCCGATCGCGTTCATATCAAACTTTTAAAACAGGTCACGGGGTCTCTCCTTGATTACTTCGTAACACTTAATATTTCAGTAATTAAAATTTGCCAATCGATTGTCGGCTGTTTCTTGAATTTAATCGTAGAGAGTGCTTCGGCTTTGTTTAGGCGGAATCTTTGTGCCAATTATTTTCAGAGACGAGTACCTATAGTAATAATGATACATATATATTTTAAACTTAGTGCTATTTAAAGATGTATAAGATAAGAATTTAAATTAGACATGCTTATATAAATTTATCTATTATCTTGTTGTTTTTATTCTAGCAAATTGTGAGTTCATAAAAATTAAACAAATACTTCATGTTTCTTACGTATGCTCTTCCACTAATATGACGTATAATTGCGAAAGTTCTTATATTAACGTCTAAAAATTCATGTCATTTAAATAAAAATTACTTACTTTTTCTTTGGAATGAGATTCTTGTTATCTCCATGTAAGGTACCTACCACAGGAACAAAAACTACTCGATTAAAACCGCGTGACGCGTATGCGATAAACATAACATTAATACTCATATATACATGTTTTAGATATGAAACGTCAATCATTATTTAGAAGACCAGCATATTACATGTTACACAACTACTTTAGTATCCTCGTCAAAACATCGGAGATCACGTCACTGCCTGGCATAGATGGTATCTCCCGATGATTGGGAATGAGCGCCCCCGCGTAAACTTCCAACTGATGCTGCGATAAGTCAATCAAATTGAAACGAGCCTGAATATAGCCTATGTAGGTATACTTATAAACATTGTCCTAATTATCTCGAACGGTCTCCGCTGTTTTGAGTTCATATTTCCAGCTAAATCAATGGGTACTAAATCTATTCCTACTCATTTAAATAGTTTTGGTTTAATTGAACGAGCTAGTATGTGAAATAATATAAAATTATTTTTACAAATGATAGCTACAATTTTGAAGTTTTAGCACTTTTCATATATTTAAAATTACGATACTCGTTACTACGTATTACTATATTACAGGTTGAAAGATGCATATCCTAGGTACCTACGTTTTTTTTAGTTTTGCGTTTCTGCGAAAATTTTAAATGAATATTTTGGTATAGAATTATCAAAATAAATACCGATATATACTTAGCAGAGGATTGGTAAGAAATCCTTATATAGATACAAAAAAAACCTATGTAGTTTTTATATGAAGCGACTTGGGCAGTCCTTTTCGCATACTAAAGTAAATGTTAAATATTTCCTAAAAGCCTCCATTTCCGGGGCCAATTTCGAAGTACGAAAGCTGAGTATAAGGCGTTATGTAGAACGCATGCATGTGCCCGATGTTTGCCAGTGATATCATTAATTTTGATTTTTTCTACTTTACTCGTCTTTACAAATCCGAGCTGCTTGACATTTGGTACCGGTAGCAGATTCAATTCGACGAAATATGAAATGTGTGTCTAAATATAGATACATTTGTGTATTTTAAAGGTAAGTGATTTAGGTCGTATTTCAACCCCTAGCTTTTGGATTCAATGTCTTTTGCTGAATATCTCGTTAGTACAATATCCTTTAGTTCAATTTCTATATGAATTTGCTAATGTTTAGTACATATGTATTAAGAATGTATAAAATTTAACTATTCGTCATTCCAACAGTAGAACCTTTCTCAAAATCAACCTCTTTGGTTAATATCTTATCTATAAAAAGCTTATCTTTGGTTGCCAGTGAATAAACACTCTACTTGTGATAGTGACTAATAGAAGGACTCTTAACATCGTACCGAAATATAAAATAAATTTAATAATCAATTTATAAATGAATATTAATTACTATAAAATAGAAGCATTTACCAATTAATGATACTATAAAGTTGTTCAATCTAACTAAACAATGACGTGTTCCATGACACTTAATTATTAAAATAAATTACTGATTGTTCATTCAAAGACAGATGATAATTATATATCAATAAATGATCAAAGGTTATGATTTATAAATTGTAAGCTCTGTATGTGTCATCGTTTGCTTAAAATTAAACCTTCAGATTACATATTATTATTAAGTGTGATTGAATATCTCTGTATTGTTATAGTAATATTATAAAGAAATAAAGATTGTTAAATTGTAAGGGGTAATCTCGGGATCTACTGAACCGATTATAAAAATACTTTCACCAATAGAAAGCCACATTGTTGCTGTAATAGTTTATATATTAAAGTTACAAAAATATAAAAGGATTATTAACGTTATGCAAAACAAAGTGGGCACGGGTCAGCTAGTTTATTATAAAAGAGAAGTATGTATATGGAATTTATCCGTTATCCAGTTGCCAAAATGCAAGTCTACTGAACGTGGGACTAGATAGTGCTGTGTTTAAGAGTCCTAGAAAATTAAAAAAAAATATCGATGCCTTAATATAGTGTTATAAAAAATGTTACTTAATTAAATCCTCCTTTTAAACAAGTAATATATATTTTTGTTTTTTTTTGATGATATTTCTGAAGATTTATTTGCGATTAGTACTCAAGTATCTCAGTAATAATTACTCGTTTTCTAGTTCCGTGCAGTGTCGCGTACGTAGCTATCGAAAAACTTTTAATTTAGCCAAGTTTCTATTGTGAGTCTTTTAAAAAAGCTTCAAGTATTGTATGCATTTAACAAGGAGCCGTGGTGACAGTTATTAATGGATTTCCTACTATTTTTCTCTGCAAAGGATCGGTTTAGGTATCTTCACTCTTTGTTCGCGAGTTTCGTTCGTCGCTTTGAAATTGTATGTACAAGACATTATATTATTTCCATTCAAATTATGTAATATTTTCAGTACTTAAAATATTGCTAAGCAATAACTTTTATCAATTATTTCCATATAACTTAAGGAAAAATACCTTTATCTATTTAGAAAGAGATTCTTATTTATGTAGTTGATTTATTATAAGTTTCACGAGTTAAGTTTATAAACCTTGTATCAGTTGTAATTGAAATATTTTTAGATACTTATATATTTCAACTTTTGAAGTACATTTATTTTAAATCGATTTTAAACTCAAATAAGTCGCGCATTATAAAAAAGTGTAATACCAGATCATAATATCTCAAATAAATATTACGTTTATTATTTATAGTAACTCCAGCTTACTTATTGATTTTATACTAAAATTACAAACAAATTTACGTAGTAAAAAAGATAACAGTTAGTCTTCAAAAAATTAGATTAAAACACATTGATCTCATTAGCGGTTACAGTTACGAATATAAAGTATAATATCTCATGCATGCATGGGAAGAAAACCAGCTGCTTTCTCGCAATCTCAATTATTTTTGTGAATTTAAATCCATGCGAATGCGACGAAGCGGTATTTTTCGGAATCGTCCGCTTTCACCACATCATTACTCATTGTGAAGCGCTGTAAAGCGCTTTTTGCTTCTCCTTGATGCAGCTCGCTGTGTTGAAATATACAAAGAATTGCACAAAACGCTTATAGACTTATTTCAACTTGGAATGAATATCGTTGCAATCATATTTATGCGTCGTTCTAATTGTCTAATTTTCTTAACAGTACCTACGATTATCTATAATATAATAAAGTCTGGGTTGAGGAAATAAAAATAAAAGCATTAATATCGCTTAGAGCTTATTCATAGATGGAAGAAAAGAGGAAATGTTATCTTATTATATTTAAGTACATAACCATAAGTTTATTTAAGTACATACCCATAAGTTAATATAGGTACGAACACGATGAAAACTTACAAATCACGTTAATAATATTTGTCATTAAACATACAATTTAGTCAAACGAAATACGCTTTACCTCACTGAGTGCGTTTTTGCACAATATTTTTCTGCAGATGACAATCACGAATGGCATGACATTCTTCAATGCTGTGGAGTAACAACTTTATAATCGCATTCTGGTCGATGCATCCAACCTCTGTGTTTGTATTAAGCCTTTGTTACAACTATTTGAATTCCAAGCCCTTGGGACCGATCACTCACATCTTAAACCTTAAAGCATCGATTGTTTCGTAATACGATGTTCGGATCGTGTCAAAATATTTACGCCAATTCAGTACAATTTTCCAGACGATCGATCAGTTGTTTGTAATACCGGTGGCAGTTAGAAAGTGAGCTGATATAGAGACGCGTGAAATTGAAGTTGATTTAAGTGTAATGTAACAGTCAGTGTAAGATTGATTGGGCGAAAAATTGAGCTACTATGAGGACATGATCAGCCTTATAGAGATGTTGAGATATTGCAGACGGTGTTAGAAAGTTAAAAATATCAATTAAATGTTTACTTATATTGTACCCTTTCTCTTTAACTATATTATTGGCTAACAAAAGCATTTAGTGGTATCAAAGTTGGATTTTTGCTTACTAATTATATATTAGGAATTTCCTGATTTAGAAGGATACATATTTGCAAGACGAGAACAAGACGAAAATCAGGCAGTATAGCTATTTTGTTGTTGCGATAAGAGTAATTACCTACCTATTGTTATTTATCAAGCCTTCTCTTATTTCTGAAAGTAAAACATAAAAAAATAAATAAATTAAACCTGTCTGCTTAAATGTTGCGTGGTCGTGTCTATGTCTCTTTAGCGAATTTGCTGCTTGCATTCATAATGTAATTAATTCGAATTTAAAAAAAAACTAAATTTGTTTTCATTAACTCAAAACTTTTTTATTTAAAATTATACCCAAGTAAACTAAAAACTTTAATAACAATGTACTTAATAATAATACTAGCACACATAGCTACTCGTACTGTATCGTTAGTTCCATTGGACAATTCAGTGAGCCATAACAAAAGTAACAAAAAAGCACAGTACTCATTCCCAAAGGGATTATTCGCGGGATGGAGTGCAAAGAGTGACTGAGGGGTGTAGATAAGGGTGATATTTATTTAGACTGGCTCAAGCTCCGCCATGTAGGTTAAATTATGCATTAAAATGTAAATCGTCGGAAGGGTCCATGTTGAAATAGTGGGATATAGCATGGCGTCCGACGAAAAGGGCGTTTTTGTGTTTCGTCAAGAAAATCAATAGTTTTTTAACGAGGATAGAAGTTTGGATTTAATTGTACTGACGTATTTAGTTTTTAAATCTAAAAGAATTTTTATAGTGAACAATGTCACAGATAACATAAATAATGGGTTGTTTTCAACTTAGATATACAAAGTATAATTATAGGAGGAAAATATCATCTGTAGGTAGATAATATTATTAATCTTTATGTTTTTCTTTTTTCATCTATAAGTCATAATACTTCGCGGTAAAACTATGATTAAATGACGTCCACAGATAATGTATAACTCCAATTTCCTGTCTGATATTCCTAGCATTTATTTATCTCACTAATGTAATAGCTGACACAACGTATATATTATACTTTGATTAGATCTATCCAGAGCTTGAAAGTAGTATTTTCTATTGATTAAGACCACCCAGCTGAATCCCAAGAAATCGCGTCCAATAACGGCATAAGGGCGCAAGAGGAAAAAATTGTACTGAGACGGAGTACTGCAGTGTCGCGACTGCTCTCTGATTAATGAAACCTCTGCTTACTCAACTGTATACAACCTTATCAATCCTAATAACCCCAGCGAAAACACACTCTAACTCCTTATACATAAGGTGGCAATTCACATGACACTTTTCTCAATAGAAGATCGTCGATTCCATAAGATCAAGAATACCAAACGTTTCCCCTCAAAGCTGTAACATTTGACGTTTTGGTGCGACATGCGTATGTATGAAATGGCAAATGTGGGATTATTAGCTTTGGAAATGTATTTTCGTATTCGAGTTGCGAAGTTTTGTAAGAACTTCAAATTATATTTTACTCACACGTGTATAAGTGAGGCTTTAAACACACTTAAACGATGATTCTTATTTATATTAGTCATACATAGTTTTTTGGTCTACTTAATGAAGCATATAATTCCTATTCAGAAAGTACCTACTTAATTTTACACTAAAACGTATAGCTACGTATAAATACGCCTTTAGGTAACAACAATTTCTTTCCTTGTAAACTGTCTCAACTTAAGAATATTCTCGAACAAGATTATATTTCGCGTTATCCAATAATTTGTATAACGCTGTGTATGAAACAACAAATACAGAAAGGCAGGGGAGGGTCGACTCGTCAAATATTTGACACACCCTGATATTCTCACGTCAAGAGCGTGTGGTTCTGAAGATCTCCTTGAAACTTAATTATCGGTAATAGTAACACATTTCGCACAAACTATATGGCTCTTTCGATGTTAATATTTACCTATATTTGGAGTTTTGGTTCTTGCAAATACTAATAATATGATGACTAAGCGTCTGTTTCTAGAAGTACATATGTTATTTGGTTCGAGCTTATTATGCAGAGGTATTATGACAATTTATTATAGATGGAGCTATGGAGATATATCTCCATATCATGATTCATATGTTCAGATAAATAAAAAAAATCTAATTTTCATTCATACTTGCCATTCCCCAAATTCCTGATCGTATTAGAGTTGAAACTAGTCAAATTATGAAAATATTCAAGCTCTTATACCAGGCAAAAATGTTCACGTAATATTCCAAAGAAAACTATAATATCTATTATCTACATACAAACAACATAAGAGTACGTAGGTACCTCTCAAGTGTAATACATAACAACACTATCAATATAGGTACCTACATAACACTAAGAAACGTAATAAATCTCTGTAAAAAACTTAAGTAAATGCACATGTTCCCTAAGAATTCTTCGCCATACCCTATCGAGTCGGGAGGGGCGCAAAAACGTCGGCATTCCAACAAAGAAAGGAAATGCAACCCGCCATTACACAAAATTGGATAGGATACCAAATTCATTCCATGCAAAAAACATCCATTTAAATGTATTGACTTTTTTGGCTGTGGAAGGAATAGACTCTGAATTGCTTGCTATACACCTTCAAAATTAAATTAACAGAAATATTTTAAGGTTTTTAAGTTCAGAGTGTTTTCGTAAGTATAAATATTAGGTACATCATTTTTATACATAAATTGTCAATCAACCTTCGAAGATTTTAAGAATACATATTGGTAGAATGTAGGGTAGTTGATATTTTAGTTGAAATACTTTTACTGAAAACATGTACAGAGATATTTCATTAGAAGCAGCTTCGTTTGAAAGCAAAACAAGAAACAAATAATACGATCAAGTCGGCTAAATAGGTTTTTCTTCTGTTGACTTCGCACATTACGATAGGTCGTATGTAACGTTATTAACACATTCTAAATTAAACCGTATGTATCCAGCAAAGAGTTGAATTTAGTTTGTACGGTAAGTTAGAAAATTCAAAGTTTGATTAAGGGTCTGTCGTATTGTTCATTAAACTTGGATTAAGTTTGCGCTGAATAAAAGGAGCTAGCAGCCAGTTAACGTTTCGAAGATACTAAAAGTTTTTCGTAACTTGATAAATTCATCCTACATTTAACCTTGTAGGAATATAACATACTTTTATATTTTTATTTTATGATGATAATTTGTCATCAATATTGTATTTAAATGTGACATTTTCGACAATTTGACAACTGATTATAAAAGTAACACGAAACAGGTACGTAGTGAAATATAATAATTTATATACCCACTTTTATTACAATCTTTTTATTATAATTCTTTGTTATATTTTCCATTTCAATTGCTTGTTTAACTTAAAATAATGTTAAAAACATATCATTCATATTAAGTACTGATTGCGATTTGCTTTTAGTGATGTAAGAACAGAAGTATTTAAAGTGGTTTAATTAACAAATCAGACGCTAACGTTCTAACTGTCTTGTCACTGGATTGTTGTTTTGCAATGCAAATCTTAATTAGTATAGTCTGTATAGAAAGAAACTAGATTGAATGTTTAGTACTAATCATTTGATTACAATAATTTCATTATATTAAAACTTAAGGTTCTATGAATACTATAAATTATACATTCTACGGAGTTCACTGAATATTGATTTTTAAATGAGCATTTCATATGTATAAGTTACAGCATTTTGTTTAAATAGTAGTTTGTTCTACTATTAAAACAAAATGCGTACATTTGTGCGTTTGTGCCGAATTAGATCCTACTTATGTATATAATACCTATGTAAAAATGAGGGTGTGTTTGTTACTAGACCTACTGCTATAGAGCAATATAACATAAATCAGAAGATTTTATCTAACAACATAGTCATGTAAGAATACTAAAGTCAAATGGTAGCTGAAAGATATTCCCAAAACGAATCTAACCTTACTACCTATACCTTTTCTCGGGCATCTATATAAAGGCCTCATTACGAAATTGAATTCCATAGCCACTTAGTGTAAACATTAAAAAGCTCCGAATCAAATCTTTGTACGATACTATTGATCAAGCGGCATTGAGCGGGTGTTCCCACCTTTTGTGCGCCCGTTGGCAGCCGCTGACTCAGCACATTCGGTACATTGTGATCATCTAATTCAATAACATGGCCGGACATTTTTGTTTATTTGCCGGCTCCCTTGACGGCTTACTGTTGTATTTGTAGCTTACATGTTCGGTTTGGAGATAGTCGTTTGTTATAGATCCTTAGTCAAATCAATTTCTGGAATATATGTACCTAGTAAGTGGCAAAGAATATTAAATATAACGTCCACTGTAATGCTCAGCTTGATCTAATTAGTATTTTGGCGTCGCGAAAATTGACGTGACTGTTTTGCTTATTTTAAATTAGTTTGTACTGCACCACAGAAGCAATTATACAGGTTCATGTAAACAGCCAAATCCAGCCAATAGGTAAGTTTATGTAATATTAGATTATTTAACATAACATGAAGATTATCGTAAAATTATTGCTGTACTTTTTTCTCGTGCTTCGTATACTATATTTCTAGTCACTTAAACAATTATAAAATAATTGCCATGAATACAAATGATTCAACACAATAAAATTATCTTGCGATAACCAGGTAGCCATTACGTACAAACTATTAATTTATACCAAATTATATCTCACTACTCATTAAAATAACCCGGTCTGTTATAAAATAAAGGAAATTGCATATTCAATATTTAAAACGCCATGTCACAAGGAACGAGACCGCGTTCGTTCTGTATTATTATTAAGCAGCTTCTTAATCTACGCATTAAGCTCCTATACTAATCGCTATCCCTTTTCGGTAAGCTTAAAAGCTCTTAATGTAGAGCAGGATAGCACCATATTTATTGCGGCATTTGCAAAATTCACATCGATAATTCTAACTCACTCGCACAAGTCGAAGTGAGGTACGTGGAAGGGGGAGCATCGCCGTTGCGGCTTCTTGCTTGAACGGCACAATTTGTTTGACTTTGAACTTTCTATCCGGGTTCTTAGGGTTCAAAATATTTTGGCATGTAGAAGTATAATAGAGTTGAAAAACAGCTCCGCCTTAAAAATGGAAGGTGGTATGTAAAAATTGATGGACATGTATAGAAGTCCTTAAAGTGACAGAGTGCGCTGGCGTGTCGGGCAGTGTATATTGTCTCAAAATGTCGCGAGAGTGCGCGTTTCAGAACCTATTGTTTATTATCAAAAAGTGATAAATCAAATGACTCTGCAATTATTTTCAGTTTGATATTGATACTGTGAACTGTTGCAAACTCGTGTGCTTGTGAATTTATATTTTGTGAACTGCTATATTGTAAGCAAAGAACGTCGCAGTGTCTTGTATTTTTGTAATTTTAATATAAGTAAATTTTATTACTAGTTTAAACTGAAAACAAGTGTTTGTGCTAGTGAGGTACAGCTAAACAAGAAATAACATAATTATTAATTCAGGTAAAAAATGCATATTTTTCTCATTTCGATAGAGGTGTAATTTAATCTTCACAATTTATAATGAGGAAGTTTTTATATGTAATGATATCAGGTTTAGAATTCTTTAAAAAAGCCTTTTAATTTCAAAAATTTTATTTAAAACAAATATCGATCCATTAAATACAAAGACATATAATCCTCCAAAGCTATGGTAGAGTTCAATACGGCGCAGAATAGTCACAAAACCATTATTTACAGGCAAAGGGAATAATGCGCTCATATGTACGGCGGCCATATTAGCGGGCGTGTAGTGTGATGCGCCGGAACCCCGCCCACCATGAGCTCCTTCCTTATGAACGGTGGATATCAGCCGCAGCCGGACCCCAAGTTCCCGCCATCCGAGGAATACAGCCAAGCGGACTACATACCACCCGGGGAATACTATCAGCATCAGCTCCAGTATGGCTATCAGCACCAGTACCCGGTGCAGATTGGTACGGGCTACGGCTATGGAGGGTACTACCACCCTATACCTCAACACCCACCGGTGGCTCCTCCACCGAGACCGCCCGAAGCTTCTCATCCGTCAGACGCCGACCACGGCTACATTCCACCACATAACGAAGCCGCCCCAGGCTTAGCTGAACTAGGCTTAAGGTTAGAGAGGCACATCGAAGAAGCAGCGCCGGCTGGGAGAAAACTCCAAGCTCTAGGACGCGAGGGTTCGCCAGTCTCCGAATTGGATGATGAACGATTGCTTCTAGACAGTCCACCGATGGAAGACGATGACTCTTCTATATGTTCGGATAACACAGATCGCGTGATCTACCCTTGGATGAAGAAGATTCATGTTGCTGGCGCGTGTAAGTAATTTTACTTTGTAAGTTACTGTAAGGAATAGTTTATTTGGAACGGGTTTTAGCCTATAATCGATATTAGGAGAAAAACAACGTGTCGTTGAAATCACTAGATATCATTTAAAAACATCTACATGAACTATTTATATCGTGATATTTATTTTTAACACACACGTTTTATAATAATCTAAGCTTGATCTTTAGAAAGATAAGTTATTTCAATTTCCATTATTATATTATTCACATTAGCATTTTATAATTAGATAAATAGGTACAATATTCAAAAGTTCTTACGCATGTAGGTAAATTATTTACTAGGTAGTTGCCTTTGCCTTTGCCTTTGCCAGCCTGCGTACTTTTAAACTAATTTATATTCTTCCTTTAGACTTCTTCAATATTTTTCCTTTCCTACGATTTAATTAGACGTAAAAGAATTACATACATTTCGCATAACAAGCATTGTAAAAATTGCGCGAAGTAACGGGGCACAATTATATCATGAAGTAAGGTGTCGGTGCCGTATATGTGTCATGATTGGATGAAACAGGCTCCTGAAAAACAGTATTTACTATCTTGGGTAAAATATTTTGTAAATCACCTTATTATGGAAATAAATTATTATTATTATTATTAATTAATTTATGTACAGAGATAAAAGTACATAGTGTATTTGGGCTTTTTTTACGCTAAATATTTTCCAATCATTTGAACCACATCTTCCTAGATTAGTCTGTTATTTTTCAGTTAGTATGAAAGGTATTCGAGAACTCCTTACGTCCCTAAATAATCTTAATCTATAGCGTTTCCGTGAGTCTTAATAAAACAAACTAATAATTTATTTTTGCTACACGATTCAAAGCTCTATAGCCATCTGTAATATTTTAATAGTATTGCCATATTATATAGGCACTGTTATAAGTTCTATTGTATTAGATGATAGTTTTTTTTTATTTAAGCTTCGGTAAAATAGAGTTTATTACAATTTTTAGTTTAAGAGATCAATCGTTATAACTCAAGTTACAACATTATTATATTGTAGGTATGGATAAAACAATGATATATTATAAAAGAATAATAAAGTGTAGTAGGTCCGTCTATTAACTGAAATTAACTTCCTTCACTATATGGAGTTACACATACGTAACTTAATTATTTCACTGATTTTTAAAATGTCAACTAGTTCTGATAGAATACTAAGGTTTTATGTTATTTTAAATTGAAAGGATAACGAAAATACTTTAAAAATACGAGCTGGCCAAGAACAAGAAAAAAAAATACGAGCTGCCTTCAAAAGAAAAATTATTAGCTAAAATAAAATGGAACGGAACTTTATGGAATTCAAATTTTTTGGGATGTCACGAAGTAGAGGCTCCATAATATTACCAATATAATGTTATTTTTTTGTTAATTTTTCTTTGGTTAACGTGTTCTGTGTTCACGTATATATCGTAAAATAAGATAAGTCAATCCGTCAACCGACTAGTTGAAGGATCTAGTATAATATACAAGCTTGTAAAAATTAATATTTATAGTCATATAAAATATTTTTAGTACAGACTCGTCTCAGAATGGTTGATAGAGTTCAACCAATGACTTTTGCAACGCAAAGTATATTATATGTAGGTATCTAGGTAGACTCAAAAGATGGATCATTCTCTGAAATAGTCTACTATTGTATTTTGATAGATTAATTACGATAAATTTTGTATAAATCAGCATTATTTGAATTTGTGTAATACAGAAACAGACGGATCTCCCGATACTCTACTTAATATTATTCCTACTAAGCAAGTAGTTTCCTCTTAAATAATTGGCAAGAAACATAATTAAAAAAATTTTCAAACTATGTAAACAATTCAACTTAATATAAAAATTATACCTATAACAAAGACCATATATCAAATATTATGTGAATCATAATCATAATTATTTAAAGAATTTAGTTTTACTCTTGAATATAATTGTCATATTATACAAATATTTTTGTTCCAACTCGTAGTCCCAGAAAATAGCGCGTTTAACGTTCCTTGTTCTTATTTCTCTTCATCCTAATGTAGACATTAGTGAAGGATATGTACCTATTATAGATAATATGGTGTTAATTTCACAAAAAAAAATTGTTTACAACTTGCTGTCTAAAATTGACACT
Organism: Eurema mandarina; assembly: GCA_018238005.1. Taxonomy (NCBI): domain Eukaryota; kingdom Metazoa; phylum Arthropoda; class Insecta; order Lepidoptera; family Pieridae; genus Eurema; species Eurema mandarina. The sequence goes on from DWAJ01000334.1 coordinate 20,960, forward strand.
AGAAAACTTAGCTTATACATATTTTCAGAGAACCTTTTTAAAGTTTATTAAAAGTAATTAAAAGCAATTTTGAGCCCTTATTTAAGGTATATGTTTAACACAATTTAAAACAGCTCTTTAGTCAAATCCAACCATATTCCGATTATTATTTATTATTCAAAGGAGCATTATTATTATTCTATCAAGATAGAATAAGTTATTTTTTGAGTTTGGTAAAAACATATTTTATATCTACTAATATTCTATAGTACACAGTACCTACTTGTTAAATGATTAGGTACTGTAGGAAATGGCGTTGAAACTGGAATTTTATATACATTTATCATACATAAATTTATTATAAGTCTCAAAATGTAACATCATTTATTGAATCACATTTATGAGTATTATTGTAGTAGACATTATGACGGGTGTTAAAATTGTTTTGATAATACTGCTTAAAAATCCAGTATGTTATCAAATTATATTTAAGAAAAGAAGCATTTAAAATGGGATTAAATTAGAGGATACAAAAAAAATAAGCCTAAAACATATACCAACTGTGTTTAATAAATGTATAGGCAAAACCAAACAATCCATTTAAATTCTACAATCAAACTTGAAGTCGAAAAAAACAGTTCTTCACTCGCATAAAGTAACCGACACGCTAACAACAAATAACCTTTAAATTCACCCAAATGTAAATACAAAGACTATTCTCAAGTACTTTAAGAGATTAATAGGACGCATTAATAATTTCGACGCGTTACTCGACCATTGTTACAGACACTAGTGCAAAACCACTTTCAATACTGTTTAAAGAAGCTTAGCGGCGTTTAAAAGAAGCAAACAAATTGCATCCAATCAATAACGCCACACGTTCACGAATATTTGAGTACTTCAAGATCTTTTGATATGTTTTGACAGTTTACTAATGTGGAGTGATTAAGAAGGTCCTGTAAGACGCCAAGGGCTTTGTTGGGCGACAATAGGGTTTGATGGTAATGAGTCTCATTTATTTCATAGTTTTCGAATTGAGGTTTGTGGTTCGGAATTCGCCGCGGTGATTATCAGGCTATTTGATATTTTTTTAGGTGCTCTTTGGCCCTTTCTTTGTAAATATATCAAAATAATGGCTTCACGTGTTGTGTTAAAAGATTAAGTGTGGCGTAAGATGCGTTTGTACCTAATCAATTAATTCACTTGAATTAATTGATTAGGTAGAAACGCATAACACATTTGGAAACAGCTACACGTCGCACGTACATAAAGACTGACAGTTTAGTGTTTTGGCAAAACTAGTAACAGTTTTTAGTTAATAGTTACACTGACCGTTTTTTTAATTCGAGAATTACATGATGGCCAATGCTTTCTAGTTAAAAAAAATGAGAAACTATTTCTATCTGTAGGTACAATACTCGCATATCTATAATTCTCTTTAGAGATAGTAATTGAGTGTCACGGTACTTTTATTAAAACGTTTTTATTAAAATACGTAGGTATTATAGCTGTGGCTCCTTATACTTTCCTAATATTATGGTTTAGGATTTTCTGAAAGAATATAATATTTAAAAGTAGGTACTTCAGCGCAAATATTTTTATAATGTTTAAACAAATTTGATTACCATAAAAATGTCACATAATTTTAGAACATAGACATAATATACCATCGCGAACTTGTTTTAAGACCATTTATAAAGGGATAAATAACTCTGTCATACATATTTTTGGGTATCTTGAACTATTTAGCGGAACTGTTTTGTAGCCCACGCAAAGGAAGCCCAAAAATATGGGTTACTTATACATATAAGTACAATGTACATACAAGTACATACTTGTTTACAAATTAACTCATAATTATATTCATTCCCAAATCACATTCACTACAAAAAATACAACTAACAATTACTCGCTGCGTCGAGCAAGCCACCTTGTATTGCCAAATGTTAGGACTAATTATGGCAAGAATTCCATAACTTGCAGGAGCACAATCATATTATAAACTCCCATGAAGAGTCAGGGAGGCGAATTCACTTCATTCGAAAATAAATTATTAACTTACATTTTAACTTTGTTATATAAACAGTGAAAATTTTAAAGTGTAAATCTTCTCACTTGGATCACCGACTGAATGCTTTGGATACGCTTCTTACTAGTGGTTCTGTATCGAACTATCCACAACTGTTATTACATTATAAGAATTTTTATTCTCATGTAAGTGACTAATAATTAATTAAGTTGCTATGAGAAAATAAAGCTCTTTAAACCTAAGGGTTACACTTACATATTTTTAACAATTTTTAACAATACGTGTAGTGAGGTTAAACCTGATCGATTTAAACAATATTGCGGATTAATTAAAAGTAAATAATACATTTCCTCTTATTAGATACTTAAGTTAAAGTAAAAATTAATCCTGATATATCTCTTTACAACGTTAGCGTAAGGCTGCAATAAATTTGTTTACTAAATCGGCGTAAACTTTCTTCTATTAGACCAATTATTTTGTTTAGCTTCAATAACCTTGTTTTTAAAATAAACGATTTAGTGCAGCTAAGGTTTGATGATACCCCACATTTGGTAAAATAAATATATATCGTATGCAGGAACCCTTTTAACAGATATAAAACGTATTAAATAGCATTATCGTTCGTTCTCTATTATATAAAACAAATATAAAACATCACGTTAACTTAAAATATAATTCTAGTTAAAGGAAGTCTTGTTTACTAAAAAATACGTAAATAAATTTGATTAATCTCAACAAGGACGACCATCACTTGATAATCAAATCTTTGACTAGGTTCAGTGCGTTTGAATAAAAAACATTAATATCAAATAACATCGATATAAAATACACACATCAATAAAACCAGCTCCAAAGTACGTACTACTGATGCCTATTATATCAAGATTGCAATAAATGCCGATGATGTAACACATCTGATGCAGACAAAGATATATTATTGCTGCGGGCTTCATAACATGCAATGACAATTTAAATGACTAACGCTCCATTATTAACTTATTACCTATTTAAAGTTGCTATAATGATCTTAATAGACCTGAGCTTTTATAATCTGCTATTGACCTTTAAATTCTTCTTCATTTCATTGGTGAGTTTTAAAAGTCCCTTCGAACGAAAGATCTTTCATTATTTTAACCATTCGAGGCCACTTTAAGCTGGCTTACTAATATATATAAGCTATCTTGTTGTTACTACTGAGTTTTTAAAAGACGGCAACACACTCATGACATCCCGAGCTCAAGGTCGGCTCTGACCACTTAACACTAGGTAAGGCGTTAGCTTATTTGTTGTTTTTATATAAAAACAAAGTGTACTTGTCAAAATAAGTCGAACTCTAAGCGCTTAATCTGAAGGTTTCCTCTTTGATTTGACCAAGTTGTGATGTATTTGATTAATTTGAATAACAAAAACAGATTCGATATCACTTGTAAAAGGGTTTGAAACATATCAGAATAAAACAAGTACCAGTCCAAGTCAAAATGGTCTCGACATTGCAGTTTCCTATCCGCTTATCGAGGGCTGTCACTGAGCGAACATTTTTCACTCTATAATAGTGATACGGGGTATGTAATGAGGACCACCGAGTCGAGATAGTGGCAAGATCGTTGATTAGCAGATCAGTTATGAGACCACACGGCTGCCAGGTAGCGGGTAATTCAATTGTGATTGTCATCGCCGATGACGTGTATGATACGGTTAACGAACAGATTCTTGTTTTGCATCCGTGCCACGCACTTGTCCGGGCTTTTTGTTTTAGATTACGATGGAATGTTCGTGATTGTTTCGCGCGCGCTATTGTTATTTTATTTTATTACGATCGGTGAATTTATTGCGTTAGTATATAAATAGTTTTCGGTATGTTTGCAGTACCAATTAAAGGCACGTCATTGAAATAATGCTCGTGCTTTTATATGGATTAAAAAAATTCAATTCTAAACTTTAATAAGTTTTGATTTCTTATCGATCTGATTACACAGGCTTATGTTAAACCTCTACACATTTATAATTTTTTATATGTTACGTACCGATATTTTGTATCTAACATTGGTATAGATGTACATGTAAAGCTTTTAGCAAAGGAACTGACGAATGACCTACGATTTTTAGAAGTCAAAGATAAATATGTATATGTCTAGTCGACCCGGATCAATGCGGTGACCACTAGAAATCTCGGCCGGCCGCACATACCGCCCGGACCACTCCTGAAGAATCCCACTAAACCTCCGCTATTCCGTCCCTTTCTAACAGCCAATGTTTTATCTTTTGCCCGGAATAAGGTATAGAGATGAATTTGCGCTTTTGTAACCGCTGTCCTTAGATTTTCGTAGGTATGTAGTGGGTATTATTTCTGTTCTGTCGTAGACATCTATTTTCTATATTATTATGTACGTGGGTTTTTTTGATTAAATTTTTTTATTAAAATCATACAGATAACAAGAATTTGTGTCAAACATTCGATTTACTTGGAATAATCTTACTTCGCTCAAATTTACTCTTCTAGATAGTAAAAAAAATAGGTAAGGTTAGGAAAAATAGGTTTTGTAGTAAATTGACATTTAAAAGTCATTCCTTATAAACATAGCACAATAGATTCAATGTAAGTAGTACAATGTCCTGAAGACTTTAATTTCCGCCTAACTTTAGTATGGGAAATTGCCTTTGTGAATGTACAAAAGATCGCGACACAATAACAATTTATTCGTTATTACTCTATTGAGTTAATAAAGGAAAAAAGCCGAATTAAACGTACTATATAACATGAAGGCGGGATAAAAACTTCTTATTAAGTGTAGGTATCTTTCGTCGTCTCGTCGTCGTCTCAGCCGTAGGACGTCCACTGCTGGACATAGGCCTCCCCCATAGACCTCCACATATACCTATATCTTTATCCTAGCTAAATACAGATGGTGTGACAATACAAATCCTTATACTTAATTTTTTTTTTTTGCAGTAAGTTTTTGCAGTAACTTTAACATCACATTTATACTGTGCCTATATGCATAAGTTGTGTTAATCTTATTACACTTAAAGAATGATGCAATTGAAAATAAATGGATGTACTGTAGAGATCCTAATCATAAAATAATTTAAATTACAGCTTCTTAACAAAAAATAGTACTAGTTCGTAAGCTATCTATACTAATATATAAAGGTGAAGAGTTTGTTTGTTTGTTTGAACGCGCTAATCTCAGGAAGTACTGGTTCGAATTAAATTTTTTTTTTTATTGAATAGACAATTTATCGAGGAAGGCTTTAGGCTACATAACATCACGCTGCGACTAATAGGAGCGAAGATATAATGAAAAAACAAATCAACGGGGACGAAGTCGCAAGCAACAGCTAGTTTTTGTATATAACTGTTATTTAGTTTTTATAAATATTTTATTTTGCAAAGAGGTAGAGGTATTAATAGTCACTTTTCGAAGCATAAACATCAATCTTTTTAACGCATAGCACTATTTTATATTGGTTACGTAAATAATAACAATACACTATATATAATATTACATCTAAGCATCATGTCTATGGAACATAATGAGAAAACAGCTGCCAATACATTTTCCTCGTCCGTGTATTGTAGTATAATCAACTAATCTGCTAAGCGCAATTAATCAAAGCAAAAAGGAAGCTCATGGTACAGTAATTATTATGCACATTAATTAAGAGTGCCGGAGAGGTTGTTACTAACGTATACATAATTCAGTATAGTCCCGCACGCAACCTATTTCAAGTTTCGTCGATATACTCTTGTTATTTTCACGTAGCTACAGTTTTAATAGTACCTTGGCAAGCTTATAGGTCCTACATAATACCTACTGTTATATAATATGTACATATATAATAGTAGGTATTATGTAAGCCTTCATTAGAAGAATTGTAATGGTTAGTGTTTAGGATTTTAAAGCCAATATCACGGCAATGGTGAAGATATTGATAAAATAGATATGGTGGATATAAGACTAACGTATTTCTGTATTTACAGCGAATGGAACCTTTCAACCTGGAATGGAGCCAAAACGACAGCGGACAGCGTACACTAGACACCAAATATTAGAATTGGAAAAAGAATTTCACTACAATCGATATCTCACAAGAAGAAGAAGGATAGAGATAGCGCACACTCTAGTCTTATCTGAACGACAAATCAAAATATGGTTTCAAAACAGACGGATGAAGTGGAAGAAAGACAATAAACTGCCGAATACCAAAAACGTTAGGAGAAAAACGAACCCCGCTGGCATTACCACGACCACCACTAAAGGAGCCACACCAAAGAGTAGATCGAATAAGAACACAAACAACAACGACAAGAAGAAGTCTAATAACAACGGAAGACCAGATAGTATAGAGAACGTGACGGATAATATTATGAATGATTTGCACTGCGTCGGGCAGAATATGTCTCATGAGTCGGTTATAAGCCCTATGTCACATCCTGGTAACCAGCTGAACCACGGGCACTCGATGACGCCGCATCACCTGCACATGATGAGCATGCACGCCGGCATGGACCCCGCTATGGTCGCTAGTCTGTCGGCGCACAGCTCGCCCGTCAGCAACGCCGGCTGCGGCACCGGCATCTCCAACCCTCCCCCGATCATCAAATCCGACTACGGTCTCACCGCCTTATAATCTTTAGAAATATAAAGAAAATTATATATTTTTCATTAACGAATTTTCTTTAGCTCTTACCATTCCCGCGTGTTGATATATTGTAAAGTGATTATTTATAATTTAAGATCTGTAATAAGTTGTGTAATTAATCCTAGTGTAACCAGTCATTAATTGAATGTTTGAATAGTTAAGAGAAAACTTTACAATGTCAAAAGTGTGATTATTTTAGGGTAGGAATAGAATCTCATGAGTGTTGATTTTGTACTTTTTCCTTCAAGTCATTGTCATCTTACACCAGCTTTACAAGAGTAAACATATGTTGCCAGATACAAAAGAAAATATATTAAAATATCTTATTAAATGTTATAATATAATTTAATAAAAAAACATAGCTTACATTGCTCTTTAAACTGTGTACATTTGTATAACTTGCTAAAAATTAATTTACTAAAACTGAATTGTTATCCTATATTCATGTTATTACTTTAAAACAAAATGATATTGAACTTCCTTTAAAAATAATTTACATGTTAATCAGTATTAAAATATAGATTCAGTAACTATATCTATAGATTTTAACAATTCTGGATCAAACATTTATACGATAGTATTTGCAGAATTGTACATAATATACATTTATGAATGTAACATTTTCAAAGTATAGCATAGCATTAATGTTCATATAGTGTGGAGGCATAGATGTATAAATTACCCTGATAATGTAAGTGTACCTTTATGTGATATTTTCCTACTCTAGACAATGACTTAAGTTTAAGTACAAGCTGAATTAATTTTAATAAACATTGTTTTGTAATTAAAATAGGTGACTGTGAATACAAAAACCAATAAATATAGTATAATATTATTATTTGTTTCTCTTCTTCCAAATTTACTTTTTCTAATACTCTATACCTTTTGATATATTTTTGGAGAAAATGAACATAGTATTTCGCTAAAATAATTTCATATAGCCAAAAGATATTATACTACGTAAGTCGTAACTTATTTCAAATAATAACAGTGACTAGACTTTGTATACATTTCTTTAAGAGTCCGAACAGTGCGTGAGCATTTCTGTATCATAACCTTGCTATATCGAATGAAATGAAAGCAAAAATCGTAATGTATTCGTTGAATGCGCAGTCATCAATCTCTGTCGGGCTCATTGTGTGGCCGGCACGCAACGTATCTCGATACGTAGCACACTTTTATCATTTTCATACAAAGCCATGTTTTCACAAATGAGATTGGATATTGTTTCATACTTGAGTGTAAGCTAAAGAAGAAACAATAAATAAATAAAAAGGCAAGATCTAATAACTACACCGATATCTAAAACCCTAACATGCAATAGTTCGCTATTATATTAGAATTCCTGCTACTGACGAAATCAGATAATAATGAGTAGATATAAATTTATAAAAATAATGAACAAAAATACATGTTATAAATTAATTAGATATACTTCGTATTATTTTTGCAAGTTTTGGTGTGTGTATTATAAACATTAACCCTCCTCTTGAATCGGTTGCGTAATTTTAAAGATTTTGAGTATACATAGGGACAGACAGAAGAAAACGATTTTGTTTTATACTATGTTAAGATGATAAGTAACTCAGTATATTTTTTCGCTAAAGGCCTTAAAAAGCTTTAAATGTTAAGAAGAAGAGCGTTAGTACTTAAAACAGATCTCTTACTTCCACAAATTACTATGCACTTTGTCAGATAACATGCGACAAAAACCCTTTTCTTCGGCGCGTCAAAGGATTAAAATTTCTTGCAAATTTTAGTTTACAAACAAAAGACGCATTGTCATCGGACTTGTATGCAAATAACAGGATTTGCTACCGTTGTACTTTGACGTATTTATTACTTAAATTTTTTGCTAATATTTGTTGTTCTAGATATCCCTGGAGACAGTTTTTGTTACAAACGGTAGCCACGTGTACCGTTAGCAGTAACTTCTGTTAAACTGTTCTTTTCAAATTTAAAAACATTGTTTCCCCCTTTTACGGTGATTATTGTGACGGTAAAATTCAATATTATAATATATTAATAATTGATCGAATTGACAAAACTAATTATGATATCAAAGTCTAGTTGTTGAAAATTGATATGTTTTTATATGACCTAAAACGTATACCTAATCATGTCGCAGAAATAGTAGGTAATGATGGCGCGTTCATAAATATTTAGATGTCTTTCTATAGTGGTAAACTTACATAACATATCTTCAAACTTGTGGACATGTATCTGAACAAAGAAAACACTGTAAAACAAAGGCGATAAGGTTAAAGACTCCCTCGACCTAAGTAATTGGCAGGTGGGTCCTAGGTGACCGAAACAACCCTTAATACAGACGTCCTTGAAATCTTTATATCGCCTGTACTATAATTTATATATTATATTTCGATACATACATGTTTTTGGATCTTTTATGGCAAGTTCGGATCTCGCTCTGGGGACAAGGATACATTTACTTATAATAACAACAGCTTTAAGGAAATCCCTAGGTAGGTTAAAACAAAGGCGGTGAAGTAAAAGACTTCTCCCTCGATCTGAGTAATTGGCAGGTGGGTCCCAGGTGACCGAAAGATCCCTGAAGGCTATACAGAAAGTATTGAAGATTCGCCTGATGACTTGCGGATTGCGGAATAGAATAACGCTTTCGAGATGCCGCAAAATTTTGCAACTCAACATTTTTGTCTCAACTGTAAAGGTCCAAAAATGTTTACCTTTTAATAAGAAGCCTTTTTATAAAGCTCACACTTAAAGGTAGTTAATTTGTAAATACTTTTTTGTTACAATTGCTAACATGTGTATATTTAATTAAATACGTTTAAAACGTATACCTACATTAGAGAACTACTAGAACACCAAATTTTTAGTTAACTGCTTTTGAATATTTAAAAGACTAGGGATTAAGACTGTAAGTTAAGAGATATATTGTCTTCTAAGAGTGACAAATAGTTGGCACAAAATAAAAAGAAGAAAAGTAAGACTTATAACACGTTACTATAACATCATGCGCCAATCTAAATAAAGGGAGCGAAAGACTGCGCTCTTGAAAGAATAAATTGGTTATTATTTAGGCCCCATATGAAGGGAGAGGTAAGTACATGTAATCCGTTCAAGTCGATTCTGAAACTACGTGAGGACAGACATGAGGGTCCTGGGAGTGGATTTCTGTTTCAATCGCTTTCTTCTGTTTTGCAGCTATGATCCTACTTGGTCTTCTACCAATTAAATACATTCAGTTACTCCTACAAAAGTACTAACTATTTACTAAAATAAAGCTAATTTACAAGTTTAGTTGCTTTAAAAAAACAATTTTGTTATAATGATCTATTACTGTTATAAATATAGGTTATAATTTTTTAGTTGAAGTACAATTTCCATGATTAAAGTTATATAAATTTGCTTTCCTTTGATTCAATAAATAGTATAATATTAAAAGACACATTTTAAATAAAGTAAATAAGATATCCCTGAATTGCCAACATTTTGTTCTAGAGATTGAATTAATACCTAATAAAATTCATAGATTTATTTAAAAAATAACAGATAAAATTTTCTCTCTTCACGTCTTAGTATTAACAAGTAACAGTGTCGCACAATATGTATGTATATACATGATACACGTTATATATTCGATGACGGTAGTCAGTCGGAGTCCCTTCAGTGGGGAACCATACAGTGTTCGTGCCTGTTGATGTGTGTGTTGATTTCCCGACACCGCCCGGTACGGTTCAATAGCGTACGGTCAGCAAACAAAATGAATGTACGTTAAAAATAAAAGCTGTAGTTTTTAAGGTTAGTATTGTTAATACAGCCGGAACCGTATATTTTACTTTTTAGTGAATCAGTATCAGAATTTATTGTCAGAAATCATTAGTTTATATTAAATGGAATTAGTAGGTTGTGCTATTACTACAGCTTATTTCTGTAACTTTTTGCTTGTATTAAATAAATGTAATTGTTTATGTAATCTATTGTTAATGTCTGTGCAACTTTAAATAATGTTAAAGGTATTAAAATATGTTTGGTAATTTACACAGAAATAGCTGCACAAAATATTTACGTTAACTTGTTAATATAATATTGTCAACTTATAAATATAAACGTTTTTTTGCAGTAAGTACTTCAGTTCGTCTACACGACTCTACCCAGCTGTCAGCCGTTTCGACGAGGGCACTCACACACGCGCACCATGTACGCACACACGCTCACAAGGGGTGCGACTAGGGAGGCGGTGGGGACTGTATTAAGTTCCTTTCTTTTCTCTAAAATAATTTTAGGGGATGGTTTTACTTGGATATTTTTTCCGAGGGTCCTCGACTGCTTCTGTTGAATGCGTTCGATTTGAAAAATGGCTGTTTTCATGCAGTATACGCCCGTGGTTGAGATGTCGACGACCGTGATAGGTATTTGGAATTTGATCAATAAAAGAAACAGACGAAGAGGGCGAAATTGCTTTTTGTTTGAAATTGTTTATTCGTTTTTTATCTTAGGAACACTAGTTTTAAACTTAGAGTACTGAGAATCTCTCCTATAGTAATCGAGAAACAACAAAAAGGAGTAATTGAATCTGATAAACACCAAATACAATAAAAAGCTATAAATAACAGCATAGCTGCTTGAATAATAAACATATTTAACCCCTATGTACCTCCAAAAGCTGGCGAGCTTTCGCTGAAATATTTTTAATCAAAGTTTTTACCTGATGGCGTCCGAATGAACCGACCTGTCAGTCTCTCAAATAGTGTATTAAAAACATCATCTTCACTTTTTTAGCAGTCGAAGGATCAGGGAATTATGTTTCTTCTAAAAAAAGAAATGATTATATAGGTAGATAGTTTTGACGAAGGTAGACGCGCCTGTTCCGCGCTATGTCTTACTACCTGCTGTTATATTACCGATAAAAAGAATATAGACTTTGAAAACATAGCAATGAAGGTGTGGGAAATATTCCTAAATTCTTATCTGATCGCAACAATAAGTCTTTGGTCGAACAAACTTTAATGTATCTTTTTACTTAAGCATTGGTGTATGAGAAATGAGTTTACGTATGTGAATTTGAACAAGGTCATACACATTATCCGTGAACATCGCATTACAAATAAAAAACTGTAAACAATTGCTTGTAATAAGATCGTTCACATCGTAATTAGTTGCTGTGTCACATTCTTATCTCCTCTAACTACTATGGAAGTTAGAGAAAGATATCGTTAAAGGAGTATACACCTTAGTTTAGATGGAATAGAGTTAATTTTAGGTTGTCAAGGATTCTAAGCAGGTGGTTTGGAAATTGCCGAGTCAGCGCAGTGGCACCGGTAGTTTGTGGTAGCATTGGAAACGATCACGATTTACATGTCAGTCGCACCGCTTGATATCGGATTGTAGGCAAGCCAATTCTATGAAAATAGGATTATAATGCAGATTTACGAATGGAATTAGACGCTGCATATAGATCGGTTCAAAACAAGATTATTTTGATTGTATTTGAAAGTCGTTCCTTAGTTGATACATTTATTAGTTTTTGTTTTTTAAAACTGAATATATAATAGGTACAATGAAATAAATCCTTAGGTATTATATTTATTTATGTTTTCGGATTTCAGGATTTTATCTAAATAGATATTTATGTATTTATAAAATAGAATCTTGATTAGCAAATAGTATATGTATATGTATTACCTTCTGAAAATATGTGTATTCTTATAAAAAATAATTTTTATTAATATAATAACTAATGCCATAATGAGTTTGTTATTGCGAATATTCAATGGTCAGATTTTGTGTCGTTCCCTTTTAATACAATACAAATAATTTAAGCTTCCGTTATGAAGAAGGACACGTCAATTGTACCAATAATACCCGCAGTGTATTCACAATTAGATACTAAAGGGGTGAACAAAATATGTATTGTATATACCTACTAGCTATACGAAGCGGTCACATTTAATTTTTAATATGAATCCTTGGATATTTTATATCTTAAGTTGTTTTGCTTAGCGCAATTAAGACGACGACATCTTCGGAAAGGGAAGTTAACCCCAGAACCGGAGGCCCGTTTTTCCTTCATATATATTAGGCCAGCATCACACTCGTGAAGTATACTTGACTAGTAGTAGGTGCTATATATAGCTTGACGATGGTCCATGAGTTGAGTTGGTCGCTTACTAAAAGGCGACTTAGCTGGTAAGTTGCTCATTAAACCACTAAATGAAATAAAAATGTTAGTAAAGAACATTTAAATTAGTTTTCTACATAAAAACAACTAAATCTAAACGATAAATAAAGAATTGTACCTATACGATCATAGATAGGATGATTTTGTACCTTTATCTGAATCTGAATATTGAATCTGTATTTTTGTATCAAAAACTACGTCTCATACGAATAAAATATTACTCAGTACATCGCCGCTACAATGTCCGTTTATTCAATTTGCCTAACATCACTTTCTTTTTGAAAGTCATGCTATAAAATATCAGTCTTCATTCATTTGACGTCTCAATGTTAGTAAATGTGAGATGGAGCCAAATTTTGATACTGACAGCCGCGCTTCTTAATTAAATTCAGATTTGTTTTCTATTTACAAAAAGAAAATGGCGTAATAAAGAAGTCATTTTCTTGCGAATATCATTAAAGGTAAACTAGCAAGACATTATATCTTAATAGGCACACACACAATGCTTTAAAAGTGTACTATTATCTATATAATATCTTATCTTAATACATATTAGGATATATAAATTACGTGTCACGTTGTTTGTTCGCAATTGACTCCTAAACTACTGAACCAATTTTAAATTAACTACAACTAAAACTAAATTGATACAACTTAAAAGATATGATACTTTATATCCCGGTATTATCCCGGGAACTGCGGGGGTAGCACCGCGAGGTACAGCTAGTATTATAGTAATTATATTGATACAAAACTAGACAATTCGCAACACAGAATAACATTATCTTTTACGTAGCCCAGTTCTAATAGATAATAAGGTGTTAAAAATGTATTAAAAGCTTCTAGAAAACCCCATCTGTTGCGTAATTACAATCACGTAAACTTATCTTTCATCAGTTAATCACAAATTTGAGCATCTGCTCAGTAAGGCAGTAGGCGCGTGCTCATATGCACCGTCATCGGGTAGCCATTACCAGAGGTCAATGGCCTGTTGATTACTCTGTCGCTGATCATTAGCCTAGGTTAGGATGTTAACACAACTTTTAAACGGGTTATGGAATTGGGTCAATTTTTGGCACGTTATATAGCATTATGTCGCGTGAGTCCTTGACCTAAGTTTAATATCGATTGTATGATTAGGCCATCGATATTCGTTGCAAGATATTGCTTTACAATAATTTTTATTTTAAACCAGTATTTAGCATTCCACAAGTTTTATTTATTACAAACTCCTTTCGTTTATATAAGATATGTTTATATATGTCACAATTTCAAAATGTATGTCTAATTTCAGATTTGAAAACTCATAACGTTATTACGCACATTGAGTTAGTTAATATAGTCTTTTGACTAAATTAAATCATCTAAAAGAGAAAATTCTACTTTTTACAAATTCAAAGTATAGCAATTTATGTTATTTAAAATGAGTTAATCTTAAATTAATTACTGTAACTACTAAATCTGACTAGTCCTTTTGTCGTGAAACTGTAACAAAATTACCTCCAAAAATCTCAACACAATCTTTTTTAGTAACAATATCAGTAACTATTTAAAACATTCAATATGTACTACATTTTGATAGAAAACATGAATCAAAATGCACGTTCGAAATTGAGTACGCCACTTTGCTCCTTACATAGAATAGTTAAACAATATTCTGGCTTGAATTTTTCTCTTTCGATTTGGTAACTTGTTATCCACGTTTATATAGGTATTGACAGATAATAAATCTCACAGGTACTATGGCGCACGATTTTGCAGCACAGCATATATCAAACCAGCTTGGTGCCTCACGTTTCGATCGGACATCTTTTGTTTCAGCGGCGTTTTGTTTAAGTGAATATATTATCATTAACCTAGATATTTGCTACTTGATTCGAATTGCCTGAGGCTGTTTATTTGCTGCCTGAAAATAGTTACCTGCAATACCGAAAATGATGCTACAAAAGTTTAAGGTCTTATTTATTACAGACCCTTATATGAATAACTCTCAAAAGTACATATTTGACTAGCATGCATATAATAATATATGGGTTCATTGAATAAATATTATTTTATTTATATGAGTACGACTGTCCATACGACCTGATGGTGCCGAGAGCGTATAAGCTGGCTTAAAGAGAGCTATTTTTTTAAAAAAACCCTACTACATATATCCTCCCATACCTAGGATGGACATAATAAATTAAAAAAATTTTAGAATGTCTTCTAAACTACCTATACAGCTAAAATATAATATGAGAATTGAGCTAGTGTTGCGCACACGATCGGCCGCTTTGATCTGCGTTACAATCGGCTGTAATTGATGATTGCACATCGCCATACACGGCGAAACCAATCGAGAGCGTGTTTCTAACTTCAGCGTTTACTATCTTACAATATAGGTGTGGCTTTGCTTGCATAACTTCAGACCTACAAATGTG
>DWAJ01000335.1:0-36176 GCA_018238005.1 Eurema mandarina
TGTGTAATTGTGTGACTTTATGTTTCCGATTGGCATAATTCGGTTAATTTTAGTACCTTACAGAACCGGAGTTGTGTCTTTAATGCCATCAAAAGTACTTTAATTGATCCGTAAAAGCAATCGATAAAGCTTGTTTGATAAATAAATTATTTATGATAATTATTTGGCACTAGCTGTTGCCCGCGACGTCCGCGTGGACTTTCATATAAACTTTGACCCCCCTTGAAAACCCTTTTCTTAGTTAAAAAGTAGCCCATGTTTTATCTCAGGGTCTAAACCACCTGTATGCCAAATTTCATTAAAATCGGTTTAGCGGATTGGCTGTGAAAGCTTAAAATTATAAAAAGCCTCGACCCCTCGCGCAACCTCTTGGGGATCGATTTAAAAAAAAAAGTAACCATCCCCGTTCGTCCAAAAAAAGCAGTCCTTCCCCAGGCTTTAGACTATATTTGTACCAAATTTCGTTCTAATCGGTTCAGTAGTTTTAGCGTGATGGAAAGACACACAGAGTTACTTTCGCATTTATAATACATATTAGTAAAGTTAAGGATTACGGGAAATTTGATTTACGGAGTATGATGAAATATCAGTCTTTAAGAATTAAAATAAGAATTTAACCACAAATAAAAACAATCGAACACTTTAAACCGCAGCCTTGATATTGAAACAATAAAATAAATTAAAGTTAAAGAAAAAAAGACTTAATTATAGCTATCGATGTCTTTAATCGTTTTGTGCCCAACTGAATCATCGTGTGTTGCACAAAGCAAGGCTTACAAAAAAAATGCCTATTGTTTTAATTTTATATGCACGATTTAGGTTTCAAACAAACATTAGGTGAATATAACTGAATGGGTTAAGTTATTAATTTCGACAACTAAGACGAATTGTCGCTTCTCTATTTCTTTGTAAGGCGATAACTGATGAAATGAAGTCAAAAATTATTTCCTATCAAAATTTTCAAAAGAAATTTATAATGATAAATAGAGACGATTATCGTTCAGATGATCATCATTGAGGCTTTGAGTTCGGCTTATGCTCAACTCAGCTATTTGATCTACCTGTCAGGCCCAAAGAGAATTTTCGGCGAGTATCCTTAGATACATACTTACTAAGACAAGCCTAAAATGAATCAAACTTGGTGTTAGCAAAATAAATCGCATTTTTAAACTTGAAAAATTTCATGCTCTGTTGATTTTTCGTTAACACGCAATACATGGCTACTATGAAGCTACTATGAATATTTATGAAGTTCAATACTATATCGTTTCAGTCGTGCATACGAGAAAAATGCGCTGGAACGGTAAAGCATTTGATCATGTGTTATCATAATTGCAAGTATTAAAACGATATACAGAACTAATGTGGAAATCTCTGCATTAATAGCTACAATTGTATGAGTTTATAATTGTTGTTAAGTTTAAATAGAGCAAAAAGTTACCGTACGCAATACGGTGGCGATTATTCAGTTTTGCTTTTATTTTTGTTTCAATAACCTGTAATCATCGATATATATTTACGTAGATATAAGCTTTTGATGTTGTTTACCTACTGATTATGTTTAAATTGCATGTGTTTTTTTATGTTTAAAATGTTAACATTTACTGAAATATTAGTTACTATATAAAGTTTATACTTATACTTATTATACTTTAAAATAATTAAAGCTATCCCTTTTTGTTTGTTAATCAATTAGATACTATTGTGCATGTTTTTGCCGAAACAAAGAACTTTCATTACGATTGATAATAGATTTTCCATTTCCAGATTGGATGAGCCCCTTCGACCGCGTGGTCTGCGGTGAGTTTAATGGTATTTATCGTTTCAAATTTATTTTTTTTACTTTTAAGATTTATTAGACAAAAGTCTTCATACACAGGTTTTACAAAATTTAATGTCTATTCTATTCTTGGTGAAATGGCTGTGTTGCCACAATTTTGCCAATGTCATTGTTGGTGGGTAAAAAATCTCCAATTGAACTTGATGTCCAAAAATTTTATAAAATTTCACTTGTGTCTGAAGACTTGACTGCCGTCTGTAATATTTATTTGCAATCATTAATTTGACATGCTTTGTCGAATTATTGCAAAAATAATTAGGTTTTATATTGCTGCAATACAAATTGGCTTCAATTTCAATTATTCGTCTGAAATTATAACTGTTCCATAAAAATAGTTATTTTTAACATTCTTAAAGGTGACCTAAAACCGTATCAGTTTTTTGTTTTGTTTTTGTTTCATACGTTAACTCCAATAAACCAGCTATTTCAACATTCCGCTTTCTAGTATTTCAAAGAACAACATTAACTGATTTGGCTTTTGTGTTATGCAAAAAGTAACGAAAGGGTTAACTTTTAGCAATGGTTAAACTTTCACAAGAAACAAAAGGCGATTGTACAATGACACTGACCCTTTTTGAGAGCTCAGACATTAAGGTAACATAATAGAACATGTCTTTTTCTGTTAAGATACGAAAAGGAAATAAGCTTATTATTTTAAATAAATTATAAACTGTATTAAATAATTTCTTGTGAAATATTAAAATGGTAAAAGCAAAAAGAAAAACATGGGTCAAAATAAAGGTTACAGGTACCTACATTAAATGATAAGTTTTTTAATGAATAATAATTGCCTTTATCTTATAATTCATACGAAGGCCAGGATGAGTTCAAATGTCAAAATTACTGTAGGTAAGTGAAGTCGTTATTGATAACGGAACCTTAAGATGAACATATATTATACTTATAATGATTTTTTGTAATATGATATTCCAATTATAATCACAGATAAGGTAACCGTTCTGCTTAGTAAAGAAACATTTCAGTGTGATATAAAGCCCAGAAGTAGTGTTTGCAAAAAAAATAAAAGCTGAGCAACTTTCGCCAGTAACTAATAAAAAATAAACAATAACTCACGGCAATAGGGTTGCACAATTTCTCTTTTTTAATAGCGGGTCTTTGTGCTTGCAATGTTTACAAATAAGGTTCACGTCAAAGGGTTTTAAATCACGGTGTCGAAAGCTTTAAAAACAAGCTTAGAACAGGGGCTATTGTTTTGTTAGCACGCTCGCAAATTGCTTTATTACTGGACGCTTTGCGGCCATTCCGCGAAAGTCGATATGCCAAAAATTGCAGACAAAACATTATTTTTTATCACGCAGCGGTCGGACTCAAGTGCAAGGGCAAAGAGAACGTATTCGTAACGCACTCTCAGTGCCACTATTTACACTTCTACGTACGATTTCATAATAAAACTGTCTCTCGGAAACATTTATTTGTTATGAAATACCTCGTGCGTGGCCCACGATGTTCCTTTATCTTCAATATATTACAATTATCGAGCAAACAGAACAGATTACGCTCCACAAGTTTATAAAACTCGTTTTATGATGCTATAACAATTAAGAACTAATCACTGTCAATCGTAACTCGGTCGTATTATGCCGCTAGAGCTGTGAAAAAAGTGTGCCTGCGAACAATAACATCTGAGAATTGACCATAAAGTGACGACCTTGCGGCAATAAAAATTTAACGAGGCAAGCCTGTGGCGTAGCGTAGTATAAACACTGCCAGATTTGTGAACGTGATCGTCATAGAAACAGCTGGCCGACGTGCGGCCGACGACTTCGCGACGGCGACACATTCGCGCTTGCATCATAAAAATTTTAAAGGTTTATAAAGAAACCGTAACGCTGATTTATGAGTTTAAATATAGTTAAATACATTAAAATAATCGTGCCATTTCATTATTTTATTGTACATTTAACGACACTAAATGTCGAATATAACGTAATTTAACACCGCTTTCACATCTTTGTTTAGTTCCATCTATTTCTCTTGCGCCTATTTCGCAGTGCTTAAGTAGAACGGCTTTAAAATAAAAATTACGATATCGCGGCCGTGAAAGATAGATATCGTAGTTTGTTTAATTTAGAGGTCTTCGCACTAGCAACATTTCAAATGTCAATGTCAGTTCCGACGACGCGACGTGCGTTACATGTTACGCGCTACAATCGGATTTCAAACGAAGTTTAATCTTCACATGTTTGTCATTCAAGGTTACACTTGTTGTTGCTATTACCCAAGTTACGCAACCCACTATTTTAGCTTTGTAAAAAATGCAGAGTTCGTCGACCTCTATAGTCATGTTATGATATGCAGTGTGTGAATGTTCCACAGTTTATGTGAATCAAGTGCTATGTCGATATGGATAGGTCAGTGGAAGTTGCCAATTTAAACAATGCGGGCAATATACTATTGAGTAGCCTTTCTAAACATAGGTACTTCAATTATTTTAACCGATCATGTATGTAAGCGTATGTACTTACATCTGTATAATTGGTGAATTCCATCTAACCTTGCCAAATTGTATCGTAAGTAATTGAGTTGCGCGGAAATTATCTTTACACTAAAACACTCGTAATATTTTCCGTTACATTATGAAAGTAATTTTTGATTGCTGTATAATTTTAATTAAACTGTTCCTTTATAATTCGGCAATAAATATAAGGCAAGTCCGTTTGATCATTTATTTATGAATTGGTTCGTATCCACGTTCGAAACTATTTAAAACACTTTGAGTGAATCCATTTATAACGCAATCTATGATGTTTGTTTATACGAGCGCGCACGCATGTATCTATATTTATTAAAATTTTTGAATTCCAGCGAAAAGTCTGTAGCAATAGTAAACATAACTAACAAAATTAAAGATAGCATTATGGTTTTAATCGGCGATTTTAACAGGTTATTTAATACGTTTGAAATTCTTACACGTGTCTATAGGTATTAGAAGATAAGAAAATGTCCTTTACTATAATGGAAATATAATAATAGAAATTTCTAGCATCCGTGATTATATTTAATTTTTAAGTATCATACGATTTTTTTCCATTCGATATAATATGTCTATTTTGTTAGTGCTCAAGTATGCTTATTAATTCCAAACGAAACCCAGTATAAAATGCAAAGTTTGCGCTGATGACGTTTTTGCAATTTTAATTCATATCCTGTTGACATAAAGGCTTAATTTTATAACCTAAGGGTAACGTGAATTATAGTTTAAATACAAGTTAATACGTTTTCCACCCATGGCACGTTGCGTCGTTGCATTCAACGGGAGTCGCTTAGCTACACGCACAAAATATGCATTTATTTCATGCTTTTTATTATTTTACCGTGTATTTTAAAATCGATTTGATTATCTTGTTCGATGGCTGCGCATAAACGTTAGTAAGGTAGTTTATTTAAATAAATTGCTTGCGCACCCTCTATTTTGCCTTTTTATGGAAAGGACATTGCAATACAATACCTAATCATCGAGCAGGTTATATGGTAGCGGAAGGCTTTCTGACGTCATCATTGTCTTCTTTTTTGAAACGACTATAGATTATAAAATTAGATTTTTTTACATCTAAACAGTTGCTTAAGATTCTGTAAAAGTATCAGTGACCGCCAAACGACAAGCTAAGACAAAAACGTTGGGTTTTGGTCAGAAAAATCAAATATGTAATTATATATGGTCGTTTTTACTGGTGTCCTTCCTACAGGGATTATCCTATTGAAATAAGGCTCGACCTAATTGAATCGGCTCTGTAAATTTATATTTGATATATGAGGTGGTTGAGCAATACGAAATAAAACCTAATCAAATATTTTAATTGTAGCATACCTATTCACATTTTCTTTCAATACGATTTTACTATATCTTGTAGTCCTAAAAATAATTAATGATTGATTTGAATATCAGAACATTTTAATCGGTGCTATTTGCATTCTATAGATATAAATTATCTATTTATTAATTCCTAAAATATAAACTGAAGGTAAATTTAAATTGAATAATTATGAAGTTTAAGTGTCGTTTGTAACCACGAAAGCAATTTACATATCCCTGATCCTAGAGAAAAAGTTATGGAAAGAATCGTGACTTGATTGTCAGATTATTTCTATTTAAAATGTTTTGTTGAAGGTTATTTTGTATCTACTTACTACTTATATAAATATTTTGTATAACGCGTTAAGATTTCTAACAACGTTACATAATTATTACATACAATAATATAAATGCTATGTATATTATCATACAAGAATTGCGATGAATATTAAAACGCATACAACTTTGTATATGCAAACGTTTCTCATACATGGCACATTGAAGTCAGAAAAGTGATACAATAAATGTATGGTTGTGTAGAGGCATTGTTCAATAGTACGACGAACTTCCAAGGCGAAAGCTTAGCTCGGGACGCTCATGCCAAATACTTTATGTTAATTCTGATACTGCAGTAACGTCTGCCAGTTTGAATTTATTTTATTCGTCTGCTTTCAGTCGATATCGTTATACTAATGTACTGTATTTCAGACAATTTATAAGGCCAATCTTAACGCTACATTACTTTAAGTATATGAAAGCCTCGAATTTATTAGCTTGTCGTTTAAGCTTAAGCAGAAGCTGTTAGTTTAGGATTCCGCACGAACTCGGGGTTAGATGTTTGTGTTCGCGTTGTAAGTAGAGTAGTCCTGAGTCCACATCGCGATAGGCCTCGTCTTACGTTAAAAGGCACTCCGTAATGTAGCTGTCGGTTGTCAATAGCATTACTATCGATTAAATAAAACCCAAGTAATTTATATCTCCATTAGTATTGTTTATTTTGAGATGCTAATGTGCGGCTGCTTGTTTAAACATACGCTAAGATTAAAGGATTGGCTTTTGTATTATACTAACCATCGTAAGCTGATCCCGCTTAGCTTTATGTTCACTATTAAATAACTCGAGTGGCTTATACTTTGAGAGATCAATATAAATTGGTCGTCGATGTTAGTTTACAGCGTGCTCAGCGTTTCCTCTAAGTTTGCATAACTCGAGGGTAGTCTCAATAAAAACAAATTGGCTGCCCGCTGGCCAGAGCGAGCTTTACACACGTACGAGGAAACCGTGCGACATTCTTGAAGGTGATTTACTGGCATTTCACGTTACTCAGGAATATAACATGAAGTCAACTTTAATATAATATGACTCAATTTCATATTTCGATTTATTTCATAGTTCTACGAATTTAGATGAAAAAAAGTGAATATATATAGTATATTAATTCGGCTACCACGGTCTACGACGATCGGCTACTTTTAAAAAAGATAAAAATAAGTACCTATATTCGTTCGAGATCTCGGAGTACATAAACAAGTTCGAAGGCGCCAATCAAGCACGACACAATAAAACAACACGAAGCCGAAGTTATAAATAAGGAGATAAAGGAATGGAATTACATTACAGGCGGAGGCTCTATGCGGTTCATGCGCATTAATCTCGAGATACAATCGTGTGGCGGTAAATTTGATACTATCTTGATATACAAGCGGACGTTTTCACCTTCGTACAACGTTCGCGGGAAAATTGTTGTTTTAGTTGTATGCTGTCTGTACTTTATTGCTTGTACATTTTATCTGGATTTGATTAACGTTGTCCCTTCACGTAATTTGTTATGCGTAATATATTCACTTTCACTGTTTGTTATAAATAGCCAATTGTTTTGTGGAGTGTACAATATAATAAAAGTGTTCTTATTTCAATTTTAAGGACAAAATTCATACGTTTCTTTACCTTAAAAAATATTTTAGTGAAAGTATAGTTTGTCTCTGATAATTAATTTAAGACGTTTATCAGAATATTATTTATCAATAAGCTTTAAACATCAACAAACCAATTAAAAAACTAAAGTTCATGTTGAAATTATAAAAAAGCAATTTACCTATTTAAATTAATTAAACGCCTCTGAAGTAATATCACTTAAAACAACAAGTGCTGTAATGTATTGGCACTATCACACATATAATGTAAAAAATCTTTGTTAAAATTACAATTATATGTGTGGTTTCGTCCAATTAAGGCGACATTAAAGTAATTTCGTTCCCACTAATATGTAATTAAATCGTTATTTTATTGGCTTAATTGTGCATGCGAGTATTTTTGACGCGTTCTCCTTTTGAGGTCGGCCGTCGCCTACTGACTTACAAACTTCGGATTTTTCCCTTTCAATAATAAACGTAAGTTAATGTCTTTATCTAAAAGAGCACATTATCATTCCGGTCCTGTCGCGCGGCCGCCGTGAATTATGATTTTAATCTAGACTTCGCTCGTATCGCATAGATTTTATGGAAATTAACCGTAAGGAATTATAATTGAGAATTCTTAATTAGTCCATGGACTTAACCACCCATGGAGAATTCAAGTAATTTTAGGTTATTTATTACTTTGAACTTTCACGGTGAATCTACGCTTATTGTGAATAACATACGATCTATATACCCACCATAAGATTAATTTAATAAATAAGTTTATAGAAACTGTAATGTATCTTTAAATTTTTATTTATAATTCTGGCAACTATACACAATTTTGAATATATTTTATCTTGTCTAAAATTACTAGATTACATAGTGATATTAGCAAAGTAACATGTATCGAATTTCATGTAGATTATTAAGATATAATATATTTCAATGTTAATTTAGTAGAAAGACCGCGCCCACTCGCTACCGACAAAGAAATAATTAAAACCACGCAGTATGCAGTATTAACATTTTAGTCGAACAACTAAACAAGCTTGTACATACAGCTTCTCAGTACTCGCCGACTTAAAATAGCACATAAATATTTACATTATTTATGCAATTTGATATCTCTGTTGCGATTCAATTGAGCCGATTCGTTACTACAATTATGTGTTTACCTATTTGCTCTTGCGATTGGGAAAGGAAGTGTCGAATCTAAATTTGTAAGAGACAAGATACGTGCGATTGATATAATTTGATATAGCCCTTAGCATTCAAGCGGTGTAGCGTAATGCATGTCGGAGGGTTGCGCAGGCATCGGAGGAGCTTAGGGGAGAAGACCCAGGGTGCGACTGACATTGAAGTAGTGCCAATAACAGTGGTATAAATAGCGGGGGCCGGCGCTTCGTAGGGCGTTACATTTGTACGAGATCGGAATATTTTGTTAGCGCGCTATCTTCTAAACAACGGATTACAATGCGGGAAGGCTCGCCACTGTATCTCTGTATGCTTGATCAATTGTTAACTTTATGTGATATCATCGAGTATGGGCAGTAGCGAGAATATTAAATCGGAATATTTAATATTTATGCTAAGTAATTTGTTTATATAATTAGGTATAAATAGATAATTCAAATAACGTTCCATCGCTTATGACGGAAGACTCCTATCTATATGTAGGTACTGTAGGTACCTACATATGTGTACGACAAAATATTTTACATCTGCTTATTAATTAAAATAATCAATTTATGTGAGTTTTAAATTATATTAAAGAACAATACTAAATAAATCGACTCATTAAAGGTAATGTCCCCATTGAACGTACGGTTATTTTCGGATTAAAGGTGAGATCACGATTTACGATCTTGGAGCCATCTTCCCTGACTACGTAAGATATATTTTTATTTAGGCGTTTTTAAAACAAGTAATTCAGTTATTTGTATGAAACCTTTGTATTTATCTATAAATAATAACTTTCTTCGTTGTTAGAATACAAACTTCGTTACAACTTTGAAATACAAAGATTCTTAAAATATTTTCTCATTGTGCTAATTTCTTTTTTACGAGTATATCTATAATCCAAAAAAGTAAACAATCAAATTTCGGCAACATTACGCAAAATACATGTAGTTCAAAAGATGACCAGTTAAATATCAAAAAAGTCATAATAATAGCAATAATTCTCCCCTAAAAATGAGCCACCCCACACCCGTAGGCCGAACACCTATAGAAAAATGACCAGAATAAATTGGAATGGCAGTGGCAGCCGATAAAACATTCAGTTTATGGGGTGTCATATTTACATTCAAGAGATATCGACATGGGAATATGGTATGGAGGTAACCTATTACTGAGGTACTACAATATGTTCAACTTCACCCTTTGTGTTTGTTGCCACTTGTATTGCTTATGTAATAGGATTTATCCATTTGATTAATCAAATTCAGTAATGTAACGGGCGTTATATCGAATCATTAATGAACACATACCTTCTTCGCTTTAAGACCTTTTCAGTCACCTTTCTAACTAATATTTTACTGAGATTCATCAACATCTTCATTGACAATTGTATACCTAACGTATTAAATTTACCAAAGAAAATGTATATTATATAATAACGAAATTATTTTTAAATCACATAGGTACATATCTACGCTTCAAGATAGACTTTTGCACTTAACGTATTTTAAAAGAAAATGTAAGAGAATGTTACATGGCAGTAAATATCAAATAGTCATCATATAAACTATATAATGAACACGCCAAGGTATATAAAGGTTAGGTAGATAGGATCGGCTAATCCAATTACCGGAGCACTTCAATTACACGAAGCTTGTTTATGTGCGTGAGGGTGCTAATCGATCGCCAATAAATACGGATTCGACTTATTGCTCTGCGCTCCTGAATAATTTTATTCACCCTACACGTGTGTCGAAACTTAAGCTTAGGATTTATATATTACTTGCTTTTATTTTAGCCTAACTATCGTAGGTACGGTAATATCGAGACAATAACAACAACAGCTCTAATAAAGTACAATAAAATTTTAATACACGACTTTTTAAATAGTCCTTAAAATTGAAAATGAAAAATGCATTATAAGTAAAAAAATTGACTATGCATTAGACTTACTTTTTATACCTTCTTATATAATGTTAACATCAGAATAAAACATCGACATTTTAAAACAGTATTACAAATTAAACACTGTTTGATACACAGCGTGTACAAAATCAAGTGGTTACTCAACAGCAGGCGGGCGAATTCTGTCTTATATAAAAATGCCCACGCATTATACAAAACAAGCGCAACACCCTTTTAAATTGCAGCTCGAGATTAGTCTGCGTAATTGTGCCATATACTGGCGATACCAAATAAAATGTTTAGGGTCATTCCGGCCGACAACGAGCAAAGCCAGCTCTCCGAAATGCCGATAGACCTATTCCACCCCACGCCCCTGAGGGAACTATATGAGAGCGCCGCGATCATAAATTTTTGCCAAAAATTTGCAATCCTATCTCCCCGGTCCGGTAGGGGAACCTTCCCATTAATATTACTGTTTGTTGGGTAATTTTTCTATAAAACGTAACGTACCAACATGATATCCACTGAATAAAAAATCTGTAATCATGTTTTTAGTGCTGACCCAAACCAAACCGACGCATAATTCGCATTTATGGAACGTATTTTCACCTACATTTTATTATCTTTTACTATTTTCACATAGCAACTAACTCTTATTATATATAAATGTTATTGCATATATAAATATATTATTACTATTTGGTATATTTATAATAAAATTTAAATTAAATTGAACTATGTTTCTTTAAACTGAATATATGTTATGTACAGGAATTTGAATGCCTTTTATATAATTAAAACTGCGTAGAAAATGTCAACCGCTTATGACACTTAGAATACGTGAGACAAGGCATAATCACTGGCTTATAACGAGGGAACGAGAGCTGTACGCATTCTTCATTTATTAAGGATTCATAATTACATTCCACGGTATAAATTAGTAAAATCATCTGCATGCTTCGCTAAACTATTTGTACTCTCACGAAGTTTTTATGTGTCTTTGCTCTTAGTATATATATATACGCAAAAGTTAAACGATTTAGGTACTTACATAGAATAAATACGCTTTCAACGGAATAAAAATTACATTTAAACTTTTGTAGGTATTTTGTTTAAATTGTTTTATTTACAAAGTAATTTTTTTCTTCTATACCTAAGTACGTGTCACCAAAAATCTTAATTCGTAAATAATAAACCATATTACTTCACCGGTGTTATATTAAAATAGTTAATCCTAATTATAAAGCCTATAAAGTAAAGTAATAGTTGAACTAAGGCTCTTCAGTGAAATATAATGTGCGTCTACTGTAGTTAACAAGCACGTAAGGGACATAGCGTCGTCGTTCGTCGCTTTAGGGCACATAACCCTTGGAATAAAGCATTTGTAATTAAAACGCTCTAAACACGATTATGTATGAAACGCTCTTGAGGAGTATATGAGACAAAACAGGTGTTTGAATTTCAATGATACCGCGGTATCGATGGCCAGCACCTGTTCCAAATTTTACTAAATAACCAATTAATTAATTAAGCGTTTTATTTTATTCGAGTAAGTGCAAATTTTTATTTACAATTTAATAAAAAAAAACGAATGTGTTTTATACTAAAGATATCGTCAACGTTTTTTCAAAAGTAAACTAGCTTTTAATATAAATAAAAAACTGTACGTTAATACAATATAACCTACTATTAATGATTTTTAAATGTTAAAGCAAAAAATAAACTTACCAGCAAATAATAGTTGAGTAAACAAATTGATAATTTATATAAGTTTTGCAAACCAAAGAGAGCCAATAGTCTATTTTGCATAACAGCTGTCGTTTTTATCGATATAAAATTAAAAATAAATTGTTATCTAAATGGTTTTGCGACTCACGTTTAATCAATAAATAGGCCGTAAATTTTAATTGCGACTGACCAATAAACGAATTATCCGTAGTAGCGTTCACATCGGGACTGCGTTTGTGCCCGCATTAAGTTTCAATTAAGGGAATTTATGTGTCTGTGCCGATATAAACCTTTATAAGTTATGGACGTGAATTAATAAGCGTACAATAGAGCGAGTAATAAGCACGGCCGGCGGTGACCGCCTGTATAGAGGCAAATTTAATTTGCATGTTAGCAACCCCATAACACCCCTTCGGAACGCCTTATTCATTGTACTATACCGCCATGTTATTTACCAACTGCATTGTAATGCATTAAAATCAGCTGCGTAGTCCCGTCCCTGTAGGAGACCACTGCTTCTCCATACATGACCAACTTTAAACAAATTTATTTTTAAAACTTATACTAAAGTAAAAGTAGAAGAGCTCTAAGCTAGAAGCTAATGATAAATTTATATTCTTATAAAAATATTTAGACTTATATTTCGCCTCGCGAAGCGCTTTTGCTCCAAATAGGTGCTTCGAAATATTAAGGAGTCTATCCAACAATACTATAAGTATAAAGATAAAGGTGGGGTGGAGTTAAATTATAATATATAATATCGCCGTTCCTCCCTTTTGTTTTTAAAAATTGTTGCGTACTTTCAGGATGGGGCGCGAGCTGGAATATTCAAATTTGTGAGTTTGTAGGGGAGGCTAATTTGTTTTAAATTACGTTACGATATTGTGTTGGGAGTTGAAATATAGTTAGAGGGATGGAATAAATATTAGAATGGAACATCCCTCCAATTCTAAATGCAAAAATATGCAAGCAATTAAAACAAGATGATACCACATAACGCTGATTGCATATTAAACTTTACAACATGCAAATTTTAATAACGACGTCCATCAATTTAAAACGCAATAAAACTCTTATGATATCAATTTTTCTTGTAATACTTAAGACAACAATTTAAGGACAAACCCCGACAGTAAAATACATTTAAATCTAAAACCACTTAACTTAATTTATGACACTATCATTGACCTGGTGTCAAACACATTTTGTGTTTTATTTATTACGCAGGTGGACGTACTTATTAATTACCTCGAGCAAGAAATATTTAATTCAAATTGATGACATGTTTTAATCAAGACATATACGATAGTATATGAACAGCAAAACGTTAATAAAGATATCGTAATAAATATCAGGGGAAAACCTTTCGAGATTCTTCTAGAGTTGAGGGAAGGAAAATTGCGTGACTCCCTAAGGGAGGTGCGGAGAAGGCGACAGCTGTGAAACCTAATGCCCTTTCTATTTATCTGCGATCAGGGAGCCGTAGGTATGTAGATAGATATTATGCCATAACGTACATTACGATGTATTGACAATATCAGATGGAATTACCCACGTCGTAGTCCCATAAGATTCTTTCAAAGGTTTTATCTGATTGTAATAATAAATTATATTTATTTCACTCTACGTCATACATGCAGTTGAAACTGCACTGTAATAATATTTGAATGTAAATTTTAACGCATCAGTACTTACCCAAAAAACGATCGTTGAAATTATTTCGTATCTGAGGCAAAATGATTTATACGCTATAAAACTATTGATCAAACTCAAAACGAATTAATGCTATTCGATTGCTTGTCAACTTATATTGCGTAAGCGATGACAATCTCTGTTTTATGATGGAAACCTCGTAAATGTCTATTAATATGAATGGGCTCCAATTACTTTTACGATTCGCGTTTTGTTGGGAGAGGATATACAAAAAGTTTACGATCTTCCGCGCCCCCCAAACTTTATATCCTCCAGTGTGAAGTTATTGAGAGCTGGGTGCGGACGGACCATCCGAACGGCAGATGGCACACGATTTGATTTCATTGATTCAAGCCTTTATCTTAGGGAATAATATAACGACTGGGCACCCGGCACATGCTACCCTACAGAGCCTATACGCTTGGGTCCTCGTGAATTTATGTTTTTTCTATTTATCTAAAATGAATTGGTACTCTAGTTGTTTTCATACTGACGTTATAGCGATATTATTAAATGGAATTTTGTTTAGGTATTTTCTTAAATTACACTTGACTTTTTCATTTCACCTGTCGTGACAATAAGGTCCATATTATAATAGTCATAGAATTTTCAAAATGTGATATTGAAAACACACAGCGAACAGAAGCACCATCTTTGATACTTTACGATAAAACAAGATCAAAATCGGAATCGACCATCTGAGCTATACAATAATAGCCGTTCAATGATTCAGAATGTGCTCAAGCGAATGTGTATGGGGCAATAACAGAAATCTAACTTCCTGTGCGCTGTTCCAGTGCCGGTGCGTCTATCACTCTATACGAGCCGTTGAATGCGTCTTACTCTACTTTTATCGCTCGTATCAGTCATAAAATGCTAATGAACGGCCACTTCGGACCAAACATCCGAGCACAAGATTCATATGACGGTATAAAACGTAACCCGAAGTCGACACTTCGTTGGAACGTAATCGTAATCGGTGGAGCGCTTTCAAAACATCGCGTAACACGACCACGTCGATTGCTCCGAGCTGTTTTTCGAAGCTCTCCTAACATCCGAGAGATGTTATGACAAGCGTCGCAACTTTTGCTTATCCTATTACTTAGATTCTTAGATAACTGAGACATATATACATGGTTTATCTTATAGACTCGACTTTAATATCGAATGTCGATGTGCAATACACTGTTTAATTATATAGGATGTTTTAGATTTAGACGAAGACTTTTTTATCTAACTATTTATTTTAACATCTAAGGTTTTTAATTATTCAAAAAAATCATACACGCTTATACTACGAGTACTATTGAATTACATAGATTCAGAGTCGATAATTTGAATTGTAAGCGATGATATTGAGGTAGGTTATAATTTTATTCCCATGTAAATAATTTGTTGATTCAAATTTGTTAATACTGATAATTTTGATACTTGATGAGCAATACTGACGTAAACATGTATTTAATAGATACTAAAATCGTAAAAATCACTCTATAAAATTAAATAAATTGGTGTTTATATTGTGAATGGATTTGAAATATTCAAAATATTTTTTGATAGTTTAAAAACGCAACGGATATGGCTATATCGGTAGACGTATCCTTCTAAACAGGTTGTTAAAGTCAATGAAGCAATTTAATCTTTTTATTTAGCAACTGCATGTTGTTATTTTATCGCAAACATGTTTAAATTCCAAAAGTCGTGTGTAAATAAAGCTTGAATAACCACTGTCTAGAACTCTAAATACAATGAACATTTTACTTAAAATTAGATATGAAGATATCAAACCAAAACAAGTCTACCTAGAAAAATATGCTTATTAGGAACAATAATTCAATTTCGTTACTTTGAATCGTATAAAACTTTTGATATTAAAACCTTGGTTCCTTGACACGAAACGTTAATCCTTAAGGAGCTTCATAAAAGTCTCTTTAACAATATTTAGTTGTTCCAGAATGGTATGTGACATATAACACTGAGCGTAATGTTTTTTGTGACTCTTGAAATGCGTTATCGTTGAATGATGGAGTCACTTTTAAAAATAAATCGGCCCTCCTCGTGTCAAGAGAACGAACGGCTTACATTAATATTTATTATAACAAAAATAAACGTTTCTTAGCTTTATAAGTGTGCTTGTGCTTATTTTAAAAATGGAATTATAATACGTAATAGCACATTAAGTACGCCCTTAAGAAGAGCAATTCGTTGTTAAACATCCTGTTATTACAATTAACACATGGTAAGTTAGTGTAAACAATCACTTCTAAAAATTCTTATGTAAGGCATTCGTTTCCGTTTATCCGAAATAGTGCTGAGGCGGGGTTTTTATACATACCTACATGGACGATAGAGAAATATTATTTATGATAATATAAAGACAGGTCTAATGATTATTATCTAATTTGTTCGAATACCTAATAAAATTAAAATTATAATTATTTATTTGTATGATAATATGTTAGTATTTACATAATTAAATGCTTTAGAGAAAATGCGACAAATAATTTACAATACAAATAATTAAAGTGAAATTGCAAGAATGCAATAGCAGAACGAAAAATGTTGAAAAATTTAAATGAAAGTCGCTTTAATTAGAACATGAGACGGACAAAGTTAATTATTCTACAGTGGGCGGCAGACACGGTTTATTTGTGAAAGCTCTGCTTTCAGCATTCAGAGCTTAAAGCATGACTGCGCCAATTGATTGGAAATAGTTCTAGTGCCCTTGAGATAGAGTTTAAAATCTATTGAAGTAAAGTGGCGCTTGTGACATTTTACACACACGAATTTTGTCATATAAAAATCGTAATAAATGAAGCGCATTCAATGCTATAGCATCTATTTACATATATGTAAATAGAAATATTTTTCAAATTGCATCAATGTTTTAAAGTATAATAGAAGATAAAGTAGAGAAAATATGTTTAAAGATTTCAAATAGTATTCTAACATTTTAATTACTTACTCTTAGGTAAACAACTATGTACCTAACGCAGACAGATGCAAATAATTTCCAATTAAGACAGTATGACATTCGTGCATAAATTAAAAGTTGCAGCTTGCATCAGTGCATATGAAAACGGTTATAAAATATGCAAAATACTGTTAATTACTGCCTTTATTATTAATTAATTATCAAACACTGGAAACCTACAGTTAAATAGCGAGTATATATATACTGCTTAGTTCTAAATGTTTTATTTATAAAGTTATCTGTTTAAATAAAACAGGAAATAATAACATTTATGTTAAAATAGTTTCTTAGTAAATTTCACAATCTATTATTGTTTTTAACGTATTGGGTTAAGCTAATGTCTTTTTTAATTGATAACTTTGAATACATTTTAATTATTTTAATCGACTGTTTCAACAATAATTTCGAATAAAATCACTTTTAAAACATTATTAAATCTTGATTGTATTGCCGAATCAATAAATATTGAATAACTATAAGATATCATCTTAAATTTTATTAATTAATATTTATGCGATAAAACGAATGCGAGAGTATATAAAATTACGTATCAACGAATAAGTATAATAAATTGATTCACGGCGCGTAGGTAAATAAATATAATGAAAACATTGAGGCTAATTAAATCGAATATTATGTGTCATTCTAGATATCACATGACCCGTTTATCTCGGATAAAGTCATCAATTTCAATAATAGTTGTCATAACAGCACAATGTATAACGTAATAGTATAATAAATAGCATTTATAACTATCGTAAATGCAGTGATCTACAATTCAGTGTCCAGTGTTCAAACATAGACTCTATTTATAATTGGGTTGTTGATGACCGATGTTAGGTCTTATCTCAGCTATCGGTCAGTTCCTAATTTATCGTTATACAGTGAAGTCATTTAGAGCTTTGCTTTTACATATTTGACTGTTAATAGTTTTATTATGAACGAAACTGAGGTAGTAACGTTAAGAAATTCATAAACATTAGGTACCTAAGTTTTACAATACAAGCAGTGTTGGTGCATAAATGCATGCGATATTGTGTGTCGTTGACCCTGTGGGCATTAAATCAGGCTGTCAGCACTTGTTAGTTCGTTTATGCGTGCGTTTGTGCCTTGTTCACACTGCCAACGGGAATATGATATATCACAATTATACATCACTCCAGAAATGTTAAATGAAAGCAAAATATTATGTTAGAAAGTAACTGGCATTCTCAACACTTAATTGAGAAGGTTACGCGTTTATACCAAACTTTAAAAGCGTATTTTCAATACGATAATATTATGATGTAGAAACTAAATATACGAGAAATACTATTTCCATTGTTTAAATATATAAACCAACAATTGTAAGCAAATCGCTACTCATATAATCGATTCTATTATTATCGTTCAAAGCTTATTTCAGAAGTTAACATTAAACATTAACTTTATTGACAAAGCTTAAATCTATTACAAGCAGTATTAATATCAATTCAGAGAGAAATTGCAGAAAGCTAACTAATCGATTTTAATTTCTCCGCTCTCTGAATTGTATTGTTTTTGTTAGAAAATATGTTGATATTATCCTTACAATTCTGTATTAGTATTCAACATCGAGATGAATACGTGACGTCATCGAGACTCGGATCAAAGATCATTCTGACAAGCTACTGTAGTCTGTACATACTTGTTAACATTCTAAATTAGGGCTGTCCGAAGATAGTTTAGTACGGAGTAGAAAATAATATCTATTAGTACTCTGTACTAGGTATCATTAGGTGAGTTAGTAAAATATGCAAAATTACTTATTATGGCCATATTAATTCGAAATCGACATGATATGTACGAGCTTATAGTTTTATGAGAAAAAAAAATAGATTTATAGAAACAGATTTTACTTTGCGTCAAACAAACCTCTCAGCTAAATTCTTAAAAGAATAATCTTAAATATTTACCTATTAGTCTTAAATAATTTTGAAAATGTATTAAAGCTGACTTTTTGCAACTAACATTATGTGTTATATTGTTATAATTACAAACGAACTTTTAAGAATATAACATTACAATATCAGTCTTGCAACTTTATTTATATCTCGCGCTACAAAGATTCAAACCAACAACAGCTTAAAAATATATCATATTTCATAACTAATGTAGCAACGAGACAGCCCTGCGCTCAAGGCAATGTCCTTCAAAGCGGAGCACAGAACAACATTGTGATGATTTAACTGGCGTTCACAGGGCAAAAATACTCCTTTCCAACTTAAACAAGCTTGAAATATTAGCTTTGTAGTCAAATAAATTGAAATATCTACACATACGTTTTCCTGCCTCCGTCTTGCTTAGAAAACTCCTACAGTTACCATAGACGGCTAAAACCTCGCGCTTAAAGCGTTATTTGTATATAAAATTTCGTTTTACACAATAGGTAGGTATTGTACTACAAAATTATTACTACATTACTGTAAAAGCGCGCTTCAAATAGATAAAATCGCAATTAAAACAAGCTTGTTCTATTATACCTAAAGGATATTGTTCACACACAATTTTTCTAATAAATCAGTTATTATAGTAACATTATTATGCAATTAACGTGTGATCCGAGAATGGATACACACCATTAAGATAATTAAATAGCACAATTTGAAATTGTAATAGCTCTTCCTAATTAGCTTTATATTGTTCAAAAGCTTTAAGTGGCGCGCTTTTCTTTATGACCATTTCATACTGTATTTTTTTGCTATAGATAATAATATTTATCATACAAAAGACAAGAATTTAAATAGTTAAATAGTCGTTATTATGAGTAGATATTTGACAAGGTTTGTCAGAAATCACTCTATAAGTGAAAACTACCTCTTTAGAGTAGGTACTACTTTAGAGTATATCGCATTTTTGTACTGATATAAGTATATTTAATTAATAAATGAATGTAGTAGATATTAAAAGATATGAAAGTGGATATTTCTTTCACTAAAAGGTAAAGACTTACGATAAAAAGATCCCACCGTGGTCAATAACAATACGTTAGATACATCAATTCTCATAATAATATTATCTTCTAGCTATCCAGGAGTCGTCCAGCCATTCTGGTTTCATAAATAACCATCTTACTGGACAATCGTTATAATTCACGTATGTCCCTTAAATATTACGATCGCGCGGACCCATATTAATCAAACGACGTAGAACTGGTTTTGTACAAAGGTGGGCAGGTTTATACAAAATTAAATAAAATAATAAATAAGCGAGAACATTCTGTGAGATTTATTTCGGAGAATAAGGGACGTAAGAGGATGGTCGTGTCGTATATACGAGGCGATATACGCCTTTAATTAATGCAACGGCGTTGTCTTCCAAGATATATTGCGCCCGCGGCGCTGTCCTTTTAAGTCGAGATTAGAAATAAATAAATGATGCGACAGAATGACTTGTATCACGAGGTATAATAATGATAAACTTTAAAAAACAGTGTTGTATATTTTTCTTTCTTTTTTTAAATAATAAAAATATATGGCGCTGTAGGTACAGAACTATGACGTAAATAAAGGTTATTTTTATATACCTAGTTAAAAAGCTTATTTCGGGCTTTATCAGTATTAAACTGTATTTGTATTTTTATCTGTTAAAAGTCATATTCATTTATATCTGCGTAAATAGCTCAGAATAAAATAAATTATAAATAAGTATTTATCTTATTAAAAACAATCTCATTTAAGACACGGTATATTCGTTAAGATAAATGCAACGGGGTCATACGTACCTATCTATATCGAATAACTTCTCCTGGACTACAATGCTTTAGAAAATAATGGAACCCAGCTGACGGGAAGGGAGGTGTCTTCGGCTGTTGTCATGGCGACCGGGCGAAGGGTGGCCAACCTGCCTCGCTAACACATTACACCGCTAGCAAAAACCAAATAAATCCGACCATTCACACAAGCTAAAATTAGACCCTATATCATAGGCATTAAGGACTCATTTTAAATAGCAAATGTCATGTTTTACGACCTTTCTCTTTGATTGTTTAATCGGGACGCGTGTATTGTATTTTGGGTTCCATCTTTGCTTTTTAAATTTAGAATAGCTATCTCCGTCTCGTTTCCCCGCATCACAAGCTGAACTTATCTCTTTCAACCAGTCTCATTATTGTTCCATCTTCTATTTATGAGATTTTAAACATTTTTAAGTTTTTGTTGAAATAAGCATCGCCCGTAAATGTAAAATTGCGCAGTAAAAATGCAGTTACGCTAATTTATTGCTTGTATAAAATACGGTTTCCAGTTTCTGGTGAATTAAGTGATTTATTCATTACAGATTCATTTACATTAACGGAGACCTGGGATTAGTCCTACCGTGTAAGAATGTGTTTAATTGCTGTGTAACTCGGTAAACGGTAATTTTAATTAACCGGATGTTGTTTCTTTAACAGAGATCCTTTGTTCTTTAATTGTAACATCGTCGTTATAAAATACCCTTCTTATTTTTATATATCGAGCATTTAACAATAAAACAAATACAATTGTAAAAAACATATTATTGAAATAACACCAAGAAATAGCCTGATTTTTATCTCAACTCTGATCTAACATGTTTAACATACTGTAGAAAAGTTATCTAAAGATTCTCAAAATATATATAGAAGAATAACTATAAATACGTATATATATATACCTATGTTACTTTTATCTAAGTTTTTGCTGTATCATTTTTACCATTTTTAGTAAAATAAGGAAAAAATCGAGAATTAAATTCCATTAGTCACGTCTGGCCATAGTAAATCGCTACCTAAGCTATCAGGTAAGACCGTAAGTTGTACATGACCGGGCATTCCAAAGCACGCCGTTGGTCCGCTATCAATTATACACGTAGGGAAGACTATTTATCTTGCCTTATTTATTGGCCGACTCGAAAACCTGTCTGGCCTCGGCTTCTCGATGTATTTTCTTAGTCTGAACGCTTGCTTATAACGTCATCTATACAATGTAACTAAACATACGCAAATTACAACATGATGAGAATTCTAGAATGTACCGTAATTTTGCTATTCCAACTCAATACTCAGTCCCTACAACTCTTAAATTAGAAAGTAGAAAGGAACTATATTTTAAAAGGGTTCAAACTTTCACGGTTTCCAAGAATATATTTTTATCTTACTCGACACAAAGAAACACCTTACAAAGCATTAGAAAGTTGCGCAACCCTTCTTCATCTATTCTTTTTATACAGATTTTTTTAGAAATCTCCCTATTGTGATTCTTGGACCATGGACTTTAACCCTTTCCGTTACTTTTTTAACAACACCTTTTTGGGCTCAGTTGGATACTAACGGACCGTGCATTTGTTTATGTGCCCGTCGAAAACGGACACGTCATAAATTTGTAACTAAAAACGGATAAACTATAGTATTTGCTCTACTTCGGCCGGTCCCAGTAGCGGATAACTTAAAATTAAATCTTTATGACGTCATAAATTATTAATGAGCTATTAAACTTTGAGATGGTATACGAAACGAAATTTTATGGTTTTTCAAAGCCTTTGCGAATCGAAGTCAATACTTTACAATAATATATTGCAGCAATAAATAATCTAACATGCGTATAAATTATTTTATCTGCTCGTTGCTTTAGAAAGTGACTTAAAGAGATTTATTTTATTTTCAGGTCCAAATGGATGTCCACGACGAAGGGGTCGACAGACTTACACGAGGTTCCAAACGCTAGAACTAGAAAAGGAATTCCATTTCAACCATTACCTGACGCGTAGACGCAGGATAGAGATCGCGCACGCTCTTTGTCTCACAGAAAGACAAATTAAGATATGGTTCCAGAATCGACGCATGAAGTTAAAGAAGGAGCTACGCGCCGTCAAGGAGATCAACGAACAAGCGCGCAGGGAGCGAGAAGAGCAGGACAGGATGAAGCAGCAGCAGCAGGAGAAGCAGGCCAAGCTGGAGAGCCAGCACCACGGCCACCACGTGACCCACCACCACGATCCCATGAAAATGCCCATCGACAAGGGCTCCGGTGACATCCTCAAAGTGAACAAAGTGCCGACGTAAGGCGCCCGCGCTTCGCGTAGCTAAATCCTGACTGATACTGTATCATAGTGTGAATACATGAATGGAAGTGTTACGTCCACGAAGACTCGCGGATTGCGTTAGTCGATTCTAATCCACTAGTTTTATGTTTTGCGGCTGATTTAGGAGTGTCGATGTGGCCTCATTGTGGAGGTGTTTCGTGACTTTTATTGTATTAATGTTCCTTTAGTGCGAAGGACTTGCCTCGATGTCGTTCGCTGGTGGACAGGCTGGTGATGTGCTTTAAGCATTTATTTAGTTGCCATAACCACACCATGTATTGCAATAATATTTTACTAAATTTTACAATGGTGTTAGTGTCGCTCTAAAATTAATAGTATGGAGTGAAATTCATTAATGTACTAGTTAAGATTTTAAATCTGTGAATCTCATAGTATTTATTACAGCCACTAATACATTATGTTATTTCTTTTTATGATAGCTATTATAATATTATGTACATTTTGATGTATATTTTATTTGATCGTTCTCCGCGGTCCGTTTAAGTTTAAAATTCACCGCCCATATCTATTTGTGTTATTTTAAATTTTGTTAATAATTTGCTTATCGGTTTTCAAAAAGTTATTTTTATTTTCATTGTGATTAACTTGCTCTAGTTAAGTTCAAAAATTATTGTTATTAATAAATCATAATTGTAATTTTCACAATTATCTGTAACTTTTACGTAAACATATACTAATTCCATAAGAGCGTTAAACGTATAAATATAACGAAAATACGTATCAAAGTACAATTCCATGTGTAGGATATTGTCGTAAATTTGTTTTTATTGATCTTTCTTGGAAAAATGCAATATTTTTTGACGATAATTCTATATAGGAAATATCGAGTCCGAAATAAATGAACAGATTTCGATAAATTACGACGTTATGCCCAAATAAGTCAGCAGTTCAAAATTATATACGTAACATTGATACATATAATGAACCATAATATTTACTACAACTAAATTTTACATGTATCTTAAAGTTGAATAGAATAAGTGTAATATATCTTTAAAGTAAGTTCGACTTTTTAAGAAGTACCTATTGTAAGCGTCGTTTGTACGAACTCCTTGTCGTATTACTGAGGGCAGTTTGTATGAAAATCATTTTCTACCTTTTTGGCCTAAGCAGTGTCTTCTTTTTTTACAAAAGTGCTTCCAAACGAATAAAAAAAAAAATTTCAGAGAGTTTTTTTAGGATTTTTTTAAACCACAATAAACATTAATTTACCGGAAAATCATATTGTGCCAAATAAGTATCTACTAATACATCTCGTCATCGCTTCACTGTTTCCTTTCGCATCCAAGGTAATCGTTAAAGCGTTTAAAAATTCCGAACAAATTTAGTAGTAAAAATTAGTGTTGATAGTCACCATTATACGTAAATTATTGTCAGGGTAGAATTAATAAAAATAAATTAAATAGTATGTATCGATTTCAATACAAATGCTTTTTTATAATAATCACTACTAAACCAACTGTCCACTATTTTAAACGTTTTCCTTATGTAACGACTAATATCGTGATATCATTCTATAGACGTAAGAATTTCCGATGCAGTTTTCTAATAATTCCAAGCCATTTTAGAATAATACCCGTATTCTGTACATGTAGTTTTAAAGATTCGCGCAATATTTACTATAAAATAGATAAAAAAATCATTATTTTTAAACTTGTTGAAAGGTTCATCTTTATTTTAAGTTTTCCAAAGGAATAATTTTATATGAACAATCTACTTATAAATATTGAATGTATCGGCGATCGATATGTGCAATAATAAGATCCGTTTTGGTTTATTCTATCGTCGTATTCGGTGTAAGGTTGTCGTTAGTAATTATATTAACAATATTCCACCTTCGAACGTGAGTAAATCGAACAAAATGTACTTAATAAATTTGGTATGTGTAGGCTTTATAAATTATTATGCATAGTTGTAACTACCGTAGATACTGATAATTTTAAGAGCATAGAACCGGTGGAAGTATTGATTGAAACGCTTAATTGCATATTTAGTCTCGTTAAATACATGAGGAAAAGTCGCTTATTAGAACAAAAGGGGCGTACACGATTACACACCGATATTTGAAAATTTACAACGCAATGTGTGTATACGAAATGTTACAAAATTGTTATCACTTATAGTTGAATGTGTGATTGTTTTCCCTTAAGTATTGATT
This sequence comes from Eurema mandarina, assembly GCA_018238005.1. Taxonomy (NCBI): domain Eukaryota; kingdom Metazoa; phylum Arthropoda; class Insecta; order Lepidoptera; family Pieridae; genus Eurema; species Eurema mandarina. The sequence goes on from DWAJ01000335.1 coordinate 25,273, forward strand.
TCGACGTTATTGTTTCCTTATTTTGTGGGATAGTGCAAATTAGTTGAGTCGTACGGAGCGGAGCCCTTCGACGCTACTCCATTCCTGACTGGTTTCATTTTCAACAATAGCTAGACTTGAGGTGTATGACTAATGAAATTTGTGTGTATGTACGTCCAATGATTTATGTTAGGTTTTCTTTATTGTTTCTGCCTCGTAAAGAACTGTAGATAATTCACGAGAAACAATGAGCAATTTGCTAAATAGATTATATACGACCTCCATCCGTCTTGCCATATACATAGCTAGACTTCTCTAGACTTAGGTATTACACAGCTTAACCGATACCCGTCATTTGATTATATATAATATTATTTTATTTGCGTTCCAAAATTGAATGTTTACTATAAAAAGTTTTGGTATTTAAATAAAATCAATTAATTATTTATTGCAATATAATTTGTTTAATTTTTATTGGAAATTTAACTTTTACGTTTACGTTATTGTAACTTCGAATGGTTACATTAGTGATCGATCAATTTTTTTTATCGTAAATGTAGCATTGTATGTATGTATCTATATCTATATTTTTGAGAATAGTAATTAAATCGTCTTTTTAATATAAGTAATTGTAAATAGTTGTGAAAGTTTTATGTCGCGCATTATAGTTTTTGTTTATATTTTTGTTTACGTTATGTATTTATGTAATGGGTGCCGTACTTTGTTCACTGCAACAAGACATTTTATAAGTAAAAGAAAATCAATTTGAATACTAATATAAAATTCCTGCTATTGAACATTATTATAAAGTACAAGAACAATGCATACATCTACTAATGCTTTGTCAAGCAAAATCATTTCGTAGTAGATCAATTTGGATAAACGTGAACAAACGTACTGTACCATGTGACTGTGTCGTGTTAATATAAGCAAAATAGAGGGGTGATTGTATATGAAACCCGCATTCAATATTGTAATATTAATTTCGAAGATTCAAGAGAATAAAGAGTTAATAAAATATATATTTTTTTTTATTTATTGTAACAAGTCCTTGTAAGTACCGAAACCACTAAATAGTGTAACTTTACTTGAGCTACGCTACATTTAAAATTAAAATAAAAAAATACTTATAGTCTATATACACCTATACCTACTGGCTTTCTTAATGTAACCCTCTTAAATAATAGTCTAGCTTTTGTAAGCTTGAATCACTATTGCCTATGAAATGAAATATTATTTAAGGAATCATAATAGCGTAGTGGGTAGGTACATAGTTAAAAAAGCGATAGCCTATAACTTGTCTTCTCTCTAGTACGATTCGAGACATTTTTGACCACGCATCGAGTTTTGAGTAAAAACTATTTTATTTCAAATATCATAGAGTTAAAACCAGTAGTGTACGAGGTATAATTTTTTTTATTTCGTCCTTCATTGAAATATAAAATAAATAAAGAATTTTTATTTCAATATACACGTGGTTACTATAAGTTTATTTGTTAGGCATGTTATTATGTATGTAGTAAGATAAAACCAAAATGACTGTGATGAGTGAACTCAATAAATGAACCAACTTCGTGTTACATAGATTTCAAATAATTTACGATGGATTTATTAAGAAAGGTTTTAAGGTTTTTTATGACATAATAAACATAGGTAGGTATACCTACACGGTCAAATTAATAAATCTCCTCCTTTTTTTAGTCGGTTAAAAAAGTATACTTAGTTCTAAATTGGAGGTTCCTAAACTTCAACATAGAAACCACATACTAAATATGCTACTATATACATAATACATCATTACATGTTATAAAACAAAAATGAATTAGACCTACATATGTTATAAATTAAGCAAATATTCTTAGTTAATAAAAATATAACAGTATTTTTTACAGACTGCTTAAAACAGAATAATAATAAATTGACAGCAGATTTAATATCCTTTATAGAAGTTAAAAGTACGTTCTTAGAAATGGAAATGAACATTTTTAGTAAAATTATTTTTTATTAATTTTTTTTATAAGCGCACCTTACAGAATTATGTTCATTCTACGTTAGCTTAGACTTAAAACGCAACCATAAAAATATTTTTAATGGAATGATAAAGAGGGATATTCTTCAACTTTCTTGAACAACTTTATCTTGGACAGTATATTAAAAGTGAAAAATATCTATTACTCTTTTTTAAATAATTTTATTTCAAAATATTGTAAGTATTTGAAGTGCCTCAAAGATTAAACGAACCACAAAACACACGGAAACAGCAACAGATCCTCATCAAATGGCTTAAGTATTTCTTATTGCTGTCAAGAAGTATCTACTTAAAACGGAATTAATTTCCAACCGTAACTAACATTCACACTGTCGGCAAGTCATTCTTTTTGCAGTGAACGTCTCGTATATCATTATAAAAAAGAAAAAGCCATTGCCCTAATAGTTAAATGCCCCTAAATACCAATAACGTTTGTCGGATCCCCGCCAAAAACAAACCATGAGTTATATCCATAACGTAATGTATTCTGCCATTCCGCCATTTTCCATTCTCCACAGACACTAGTGCTGTCAAATAAATTTCAGACCTACGGAATTCACAATAGGTGGGATTATTTCATGTTAAACTCAAAATCGCTCAGCAATCCACTTTCCTGTTTCGAATAAACGTAACCAGAAACTGAGCAGAGCTCCAAGCGATTTTGCACTTTGAATCGAAAACAATTTTTTGTATCGACCTTTCGGTTTTTGCTGATAGTTTTTTTCTAGTACCCCTATCTTTTGACATCACCTTTATGGCGCCTGATATCTTATGGTGTGATCGTAGCAAATTCTAATGGCAGTTAAAACGAGCTAAAGCTGTTGTTGCAATCAAAACAAATTCAGTTGCAATTCATTTATCTATTATGGGAATTTTTATTGATTCGACCCCTTGCACAATAAACACTAAAATAGGTAATAACGTTACTACTATTGAACTTTGAAAATTCAAACTTCTTTTATTCGTGCTTTTCGCACCGTACCTTACTTATTACAAAATGTTTCATATTAGTTTGATTGGCTTCTTTTAGTTTCTTTGGGTAGAATCGGGATTTATAAGATACTAGTTGGCCCGGCGAACTTCGTGTCGCTCTATAATCATGAAATATCAAAAAAGTGAAATGCTAATCTTTTCTTACATAAGAACGTTCTCCTAATATTAACAAATACAAGAAAAATAAATCAGTCAAATCGGTCAAGCCGTTTTCATGTTATGTTGTACAACGGAAAACGGGTTTCATTTTTATATATATTATATAGGTACCTATTTACACTTGGGACTGAAACCCTGAACTCAGTACTCAAGCAAATAAGTAGTGAATCAGTGTCTATTGCCTAAGTATTAAATTTTTATAATGTAAATAATCTAACCTCATCAAAACACAAATATTTTTAAAATCATAAATTAAGAACGTTGAAATATTTCCTAAAATTCCCGATTATTTATGATATGTATAACCGTTTCTATTTGAGATGGCGACTGCGATCCGCTATCAAAACATTTCCGCTACGCTAGAAAACTTGATTCTTTTATTTTTCTTTACGTTTCAATTTTATACCTTCGAGTAAATTGTGTAAGTTGAGCTTGTATTTGAGATTTAAAACTGGAAAATGTATAAAAGAGTTTTGGAATTATTTTCCGTAACTAAATAACGAATAGGTAAGATTACATTAGATATTATGTTAAGAGAATTTATCTGAGTATGTCATTATATTATAAGGATGTCTAATCATAAAATGCATTATCAAATTTACTTCAATTTTTTAATGAGTTATCATGTAAAAATATTATCCACCTAGGTGCCTTGCCTTAAGTTTCTTAATGTGAGTTTTTTTTATTCTATGTAGTAGTGAGACGAGCTTGACTCCTGAAGGTAAGAGAAACGCCAGCCCAATGTAGTGCTACCCAGAACTTTGCTCTGGGCAGGGGTGCACTACATTGATGCTCCCCACTTTGAGTCATGAGATGTTAACACTCATTAGAACAGTAATCTCGTACCTACCTACCTAGTACCTACTAATTTTTGGTAATTTTTATTACAAGTACCCATTTTCATTTCAGCTTATATAATCTTTATGTTCTAAATCCCTTGCACGTACACAAGGATAACTTCAAAAACTATTATACATCGTCCATCTACTACTTAAAGTAACGATAATATGTATGCTAAAGGCAATGAAATACCAAGGAATTTGCAGACGCATATGCTAGATATTGCACCAGAATTTCACACTATCATTGAAAACTTTTACGATCGACTCATAGATTTACCTAATACATGCCTACACTGTATGGAAACCTATTGTTAGGTAACATTTGCTATCATTTTACTTTATAGCTTTAAGACTAGGTATATAAACCTTCTGAGTACAGTCATTATTTTTAAATGTATTAGAATAAATACAAAACCTACCTTATTATTTGTATATATATTTTCTCTTATATTAAAAATAAATATTTATTTATTTAACAAAATGAAATTACTTTTTATAACAAGCTACTCCAGTTCTATTATTTCCATCTCGTTCACATTTCTCGTTAATAATCATTTTTCATGCGAATCACATTACTTAGGTAAATATGATTCTCTTTAAGCTTTTTAAAAATGTCCCTCTGTTTACGCTACTACATTAAAGAGTATATTAAATTGTATTATATTGTTATAGAAAAATTATATAGAAGATTTTCTATCAAAACGTTCTATACTATGTGTCCTATTATAACGATTCGTGCCAAACAACTTTGGTACTAGTGATGCAGTATCGATCGAGGTCTCACGTATACTGTTGGAGACAAAGATAAAGTACCATAGACTAAAATATAGCTTAAGTATTACATATTTACCTTTACTTACCTTCGCAATGAGTAAATCAATGACGAACTATTAGTTCATATATATTATTATATAATTCTCAAGCAAGTGCTAATTTTATGTTTTTTGAGAATAAATGTCTTTAAACCTTATTTACTGAAAAGTTTCACGCAAAATTTGACCAGGAAGCTAAATAGTAATATCTAATTTTTCATAGTCTGTAGTTACCTAATAACGAATAATCACTTCAGAATCACGTTAACATTATATTCCTATTTGAAATTATTTAATTAATTTCGTTAACAACATTAGGGACCTACATATCTCGTGGAATGTGATGTCAATTAACAATGCTTTTTTCATCGCGCTCTCATCCGGTAGCTTTCCTTTGCGACTGCGCGAAAACTTGCTAATAGTTACATTGATTTTGCAGATAGAAGCCAGGTCGGTGTATACCTACCGCGTTAACCTAAGCTCCCCCAATATTACGCCGAAACGCAAACTATGGCTTACTCACTTCAACTGTCATGAAATCGTTTCGGACGATATCCCGCAATGTACAATGAGCTTAGCATAAATGCTATATCTACAACGAACAGTGGTTTGTGTACAACATCGCGGTACGTATAATAATAGCTATCTTATTGCCAATAGTCGTTCCAAACGAAGCTGGTTTGGTGTGATCGACAAAAATGAATTGCTAAAATGAGTTATTCAGGCGTTTTGTTTAGCATAAGTCGCCGTTTTAGGGAAAGTAGTAAAAGGTTTTTCTTTTAAAACAGTTACGTTTTACGTGGTATAACTTTATAACGACTTCCTATAAAGGTGATACATAAAATTACTTCGAAATCATTAAATGTATTTCCATACTTATATCTATTTCCGATACTTCAAGGTATACTTATTACAATTCAATAGGTACCGTTCTTTGTTCTAACTACTTAATACCTACCTTTAGGTACTTATTGATAGCTATAGGTATAGTCTATACCCAGACTAAAGATAAAACATATTTCTCGTATGATATATTTGCTAAACAAACAGTGGTACAGCACGTCGTATCTCGACCATAAATTGGGACATTTTAATTGGATCGCGTTAGGTAACAGATCGTTGGTGTGGAAGCCGCAAGCTATATTAGGGGTTACTCGTACTTTACTATCCTTCCGAGTTACGACTGGCCTCTAATGTAGCTGTAGAACCGTTTGAATAGCTAGCGTACAGCATTCTATATATTTGGAGCCAATCTTCACCGTGTGATGTACCTAACTTAGACATTTTCAGTTCTAACTTTTAGACGCAGTTAAAATTAAAAATTTCTCTATATCCGTCTAAGGTATTAGGTTATTTTTTAAATTAAGCTACAGAGTCATAGACATAGAGTCAATCATCAAATAATTAAAGCATAAACTTTTATTTCAAAAAATATACCTATTTGAAACAAGCTTTCTAACTTTCTACTACGCAAGCTAAACCAGAAGTACCTACTACTAGCTGTACGTATCTAGTATTTAAGGTAAATTTATGTAAGTATAATAAAGATACTTATTTTAAAATATAAAAATATTTTATGCTATCTTATTTTTTCCTAGTTTCGTGCGAGTAGAGAAAAATTTAAGGCAAGGCAAGGAAACCAAAAACCGATGTGTAAAAATCTCCGATAATGCACTACAACCCCCTTCTCTCGCCAGCAAATAAACGTCTTAGGGGGCGAGAGAAGTTCAATTTATACTGGTTTTTCATTCCTAGTGTGAGTGAGCTTTTACAGGTAGGTACGCGCAAATACATGCTGGGGTATAAACGGTTAAAGTACCCACACAATTATTGATTTTTGACGAAAGTACTTTCACGTTTGATGCTGAAAATTTGCGGAGACAATAGAATATTGTGTGAACAATGCAATTATAACTAAAACATGAACTATGGTTAAGAAGTCAATTACATACCTACGTTTCTCGTATATATGCTATAGGTTATATATACGTATACTATAATACGTTCAACACCGGTCGAAGTAAAATTAATCTAATTCTCTAATGTTATTTTTACATCTCAAAAAATGTTTAAGTTATTAAGTAGGTAGGTATACAGAATCAAAAAGGCGTTAGTCGCGTGATTCCACCAACTTATACGACTTTTGAGCTCTAAATGGAAACAGCCTTATCTCTGTAGCAAGGTGATTTACTATAATTACAAAGATAGCGGTAGATGCCTTTGTTATAATTTTCAGGCTCACGAACGTTTTCCCGCGCAAGCTCATGAAAATGGGAGCCATTTTGTAATGTGCCTTGTTTTTTGATAAGGGTATTAATATAACGTTGTATTCGGATGCCTTTTTACTTAGCTATAGAAAGTATTTACACAGTTATTTGTATCTACGTGAGCTCCCATTTTGAATGCTAATTTGGGGAGGCGCTAATGAAATTGAATGTGTAAGTAAATGTGCCTTAGTGTGTATGCTTTAGTAATAATTATTTATTTTGCTTAATATAGTTTTATATATGTTTAAAATTATTACCTTCCTTTCAGGCGATGGTCGAATGGTCGAATTGATTGTTGGGTACTCTTTTACGATAGTAGATATAAATTTTCTTTCAAATAAAATACTTACATTTCGTTTGCTTTTTACGAAAATATATAAAGGTAAGTACTACTATGCAATAGTGAAATGGATCTATCGAATATATTTATTAATACGTTAAATATATTTACATCCTATTTATTTCTAAGAATTTTTTTTATTTGTGTTAGTTTTTTACGACGCCCTATACTAACTCATACATTTCATACTCACGCCACCCTTGTACATTGTTGCATTACATAAACAGTTTTCTATAGCAAATATTAAGATAAACAGTTTGTATTCCAGTCATAGAGACAATACGAACGCAATACGTATCATACGGAGAGCAGTGAGCAGATAAAGGAATTTCCGTAGCGAAAGGAGCATTTTGTGTAACAAAGCCTGGAGTTTTTGTATAGCCCTAGTATTAATATCGCGATAATGCAAATTCCGTCGGTTTACGGCCTCCGAGCTCGTTTCAGCCGCCATTACCGAAAATTCAGCAAGGTTTCGACTCTGGAGGGCTTTCATGTATTTTCGCTGTGTTATCAAGTACCTTTTTTAATATTGATAAATGTTGCTACGTTTTACGAGTAGATAGTCTTGTTTCGGGGTAAAATTTTTAAGTAATTCATTTTTTTTGAGACGACTAATTAGTGGTAAAATATCTATTGGATATTTTTTTAAACTTAAATATCATAAAAAATAATGTGCAAAGTATTCAAGCAATACTATAGAATATATTCCTTGAATACTTTGGAAGAAGAAATAGTTACTTTATTACCTACTATTTATTCTCTTTTCATAAATATCCAGGAAGATTTTTCTCTTAGGTAAGTTATGAGATGAATGTGGATAGGTACCTTGATAAGACTAATATGGCTATCATACAGCCGACCTTTACGCACATTAAACTTAAATGCATTTAAATGAATGAAATAGTGATTTTTTAAATAGGCTGGATCTATTTGATGCATGTAGAAAGATTTTTGTAACACTTCTCTCAATGCTAAGCCCTTCTTATATTAACTTAGATACCCTTTTCACAAGTAGGTATTAAAAGTTTTTATTTCATTTTAAGCAACGCATAGGTACCAAAAGCTAAATCATACCATCAACACTATAATATAACGTATTCTATTCAATTGTATAGAAAATCGGTAGGATCAGACCCACCCCAAAATGGCATAACGCATCTCTCTTCCTCTTTTATAGGGTATGTGTGTCAAAAAGGGACAGTAAGAGAAGTTAACGTAATTGAGGGTAATATCAGAATAGTTTCAGTCTAGACGAGTAAAGTTGTAGGTTGCAAATTACTGACGCAATAGTGAGCTGGTTAAAATATATTGTAATGGCACTTCAACACACGCTTACTTTAATTTATGCGACTTGGGATTGTGGACATTCCTCCTAAAACTATTCACGGACAGTGAAATACAAACACCCTATATTCTCATAAAAGGAATTCTGTTTACATTTTCATGCATAGTTTCTTCAAATTAAATTACTTACCTACTTCGCTTCAAATATCGGCTTTCCTATTTAAAAAAGCTTATGGTGACTTCAACTTAGATAACCCCTAACGATATGTTGGGATAATTTTAAGTAGACACTTCCTGTATTAAAAAATATAATAACTCAACTAAGTAAAAAAATATATTTTTTTATTTCGTTGTGGTGACAATAATGTATTTGTGCAATAAAAAAGATAAGAAGGTCTGTATCTAAGTTTTTGATCTGGACTAGTCACTGCTCTTAAAATACCACAAATAGGTAATACAAGATCAAAACTAGTTTTAGGAATTAACAGAACGTTATAAGTATGCACAAATCATTGAACTAAAGTCTTATCTCTCGTTAAAAATATTGTTATTATATTGAGCGATGCTTTCTACATTAGATTCTTACGAAACTCTTAACAACTTTAATATTCATAAGCTTATTTGGTCAGTGTAAAACAAATAGATACGTCACAACCGTCACCTGGCCCAGTTTTATGTCCCATAAAAGTTACAAGCACCCATAAAAGTGTTATTGCCTATTAATTTCACACCACATTAGCGAAACATACAATAAAACTTTAACATTTAAGTCGGAGACCGAGATTCGACTTTTGTATTAAGCGCCATCTATGAACGATTTGCGGAGGCTCTCGGAGAAAAAGATTATGGCAGCTATAGTCAACTTTTACGACGTCGTAAAAGTATGCCATAAAACCGAAGGGCACGCACGCCCTCTGTTAATCGTTCAGAAACCGATATTGCTGTGAGGCTTCGAGATAGATTGCTTTGGAACGTTAAGAAATAACTTCTCAACGTTTGTCTATTTATGAGCCGAACGAATTGCGTGGATTTACACGATGGCTCAAACAGTAAGATTAAAGCTTTGCATTAGCTGAATAAATATAAAAATATTTCAACAAAGGCATGTCATGCAAGTTAGTATTATATTATATTGCAGCATGACTCATGCTACAATATAATATAATAAGTGAAATACCTAATTAACAAAAGATGGTTTAGCAATTCGTTAGTTTAAAAAAGAAAAGGCATAGTATTATAACACATAGGTACATAGGTACAAAAATATACTAGGTACCTACCTACTTAGTCGTAATGAATAAGGCTTAAATTTAATATTTGATTGAAACTTTCTTTGAATAAAACTAAACTAACAACATTTCTAGGTAGGTAGGTAACCTATCTACTTTTCGATAAACTATTAAATTAAGCGTTGAACGAATGGATAAAAAAGGCTTTAAACAATTTAACTCGAGCACCCTCACAGTCGTTAAATTTTTATGGACTTGAAACAGCGTGACTTTTAAAATATATAAATTTATAGTGACTAGAAGTGTAAGCGATTATTCAACACGTCGTAACTATTTTATTGCACCAATATAAACAATGCATCGATCTATTGATATAGAGATCCAATGAAATATCGAACCAGAGGTTATATTTTATTGCGTTTCATTTTAGAAAAAGGTGACAACATTAGGTATTGAAAAATAATATTTTAGAACATGCGTATTATAATTCTGTACGTGCCTACTTAGTCAAAATATAAACAAAAACATTAAGCATTATGCTTATTATTTAGGTCGTAAGTAGGTATAGTAAGCGTCATTTATGTTAAGCGATTGACGAGAATAGCGGATCTGCAAATGCGCATCGGTAGAATCGCGCTCGTAATTGACATATTAGTGCGAGAAAGACAACACGACTGGGACAACCAATCAACGCTCGCGCACCCGACGATCACGCGCCCTGCGCGCCTCGCCGCTACCTCGATACCTAACTTTTGACTGCGCAGTGCGCAAGTTTCGTTCAGCGCTAAAGATTCGTGACGCGTACTATACATTTAATTATTCTACCACTGTAGAATGTGTGTGTAATCTATACTAATATATAAAGCTGAAGAGTTTGTTTGTTTGTTTGTTTGTTTGTTTGAACGCGCTAATCTCAGGAACTACTGGTTCGAATTGAAAAATTCTTTTTTTATTGAATAGACAATTTATC
>DWAJ01000336.1:0-36074 GCA_018238005.1 Eurema mandarina
TTTTTGGCTAGCGGAAAGTTATTACATTGTCAAATATTCTTCTTATATTATAAATACGAAGAAGAAGATAAAATTTCATACAGAGATAGCCTTGAAAGACCCTTGGAACATAGGACACTTGTATTAGCTAAGCACATGATCGTCTTAATTAAATAATGCTTTGGTAGGTCTGGTATTCAAATTAGATATTATTTATATATTTTGTATACAGTTGTGTTATATAAGTAATATAACATAACTGAGACCGAGTGTTCATGGGCGGCGATGACCACTTTCCATCAGTTGGCTTGAAAGTTTGTCTTAGTGATACTCTTCAATTATATTAGTTGAACTACTTCGAGTATGTTCTGGATTAAACAAGGTGATATTAAATAAATAAGTAGAAAATATTATGAATACACCATTATAAAATAATTCTTAATTGTAACTGTTAGTCAGCAACCAGAAACACCCATATCAAAAAGAATTAGATGAAAATATAAGATTTATACCTAAGTTTATTTTTATTGATGCCATAAAAGGAGCTACGAATAAAAAGGGTTTATTTAAATGTATTCTAATTTGATCCTTACGGTTTTACGATAAGGTTTATTATTACTTATTAAGGCGTATAAAAGTTCCGTGTGCAAGACGCCAACACACCTATGACAGACAATGTACCGTCATTTGATATTCTACTTTATACGTATAATTTGTTTGTTATTGCGTAAATTATTTAGAAGTTGTTTGTTGAATAAACACTATATAAATTGTAACAGTATGTATACCTGTTTAAGAGGAATCTACATAATTACAATCAGGTCAAAAATCTCATTATAATGATCATTTGCTTCGTTAAAAACATACGATCACAATTATTGAAGCATACCCAATGTTAAGTAAAAGAAACTGTCATATTATGTGTATATTATTTGAGGAATAAAGGTACACAGATATGTAAGCAAAGAATTATTAATAAATGAAACGAAGTTTTATAGATATCTTTCATTAGGTTTGTGTGTCTTAAAAATTTTAGAAGAAGCAAATGAAACTGACCCATTTATTTTGTTCAAAACTTTTCGCTTTCGATAGCAGACATATTTCCAGCAGTTGCAATCATAAAGTTTTACCACTCGTCTAGACAATACTAGACTAGACTTCTACGAAACAATGCATAAATCAACGCGACACGTCGTCCTTCAAATAGTGACTAATAAATTTTTTGCATACATTTCATAATTATAGTCACGTACTGAGCCGCGATATCGGCTTGCAACTAAACAATGATTGACGTCCATCGTATTATATCTTATAGTGTATTGTACTCAAATTGTTATATACGACAATGTAATGAATAACAAAAGATAATTAAAATGATAATTGAATCAGTTGGGCGCGATTGCCTGAAAACCGTCATAAGCCATTAACTATTAATATTCTATACAATATTCATCTCGTTACAATTATTATCGGTTAATTATGATTCTTCATTTAAAATGTGATATAAATTTAATGCAAGTCGTAATATTTACGCGCTTTATGTACCTACAACCTATATATTGCTTTTTATTATGAATTTTATTGTATTGTAAATCTAATAAATTAGTTAACATAGAAATACAGCGATCCTTATAATCCTTATTCTTATAACGTTAATTAAAAACATGAGACAATAACCAAACGAAACAGTTATAACAGATCAATTCAAAAGCTTTAATAACGGGTGCCAAGTAACAAAACGTTCACCGTAGAACTGTTAACACGGGCGGTAAGCATTACATTTTCCATAGAGCGGAGGTTTGTTTCAGTGGGAACCCAATTTGGCTACAAACCACACAGCCTTTGAGCGAGGTCCTCTCAAAAGCGAGATAGATTACATCACGTTTGTTTTCTATTACCCAGATGTAATTGCAACAGGTCCTTATTCACTAGGGAGTGCATTGACGAGGGTAATGTTTGATGACTTCGGGGCTCAAATTGTAATTGTAATGGTATTGGTTTAAACATGTTTGCGAAGTTCTAAATTACTTTTGTTGAGACTGTTCTTGGGAATAGCTGTATTTTTATGAGTACTTTATCATGAAGTAGTGGTTAGACCAGTACGTCATTGAAATGTGTACCAAAATTCGGTAAGTTTCAAATCACTGCAAATCCTTAAATAAAATAATAACGTCAAAATTTTTGTGCAATGTTTAAACCTAGTCTCAAGATAGACAAGTTTGTACGATAAATTGAACGGATAAGATACATTGGCATACTTTTATTTTGTAAATACATTGGACATACGACCATACTGCAGAACACTTGAATGATTCTTTGTAACAATTCAACGCAAGAACTTTAAATGGCTTAGCTTTTTCAGGTTTTCGGAAGCGCCTATCATACATCGTATAAAATAATTTCTCTGTCATTTTAAGTAATCATAACTTTTGTAAATGACTTAATCAACACAATAAATAACATCGTATGATGTTTTCGTAAAATTATGTCCCCGCCAACGTTTGCTGAGAAAATTTTAATGACGTTTTAAATTAGTTTTAATGAATCGTAACCATTTAGCGCTTGAAGAATTTCCACCTTTTGAGAAATGGCAGTGCTTCGCATTTAATTTGTTGAAGTCAAGTTTTTAAATTACTTCAATTGATGCATAAGAAAATATACGATATACAACTACAAGAATATATACGAAAATTTGAAGCTTATTTAATTTTTCTATCTTCCGTTATTATTTTCTAGTAAAGAAGACTTATAGTATATGTGAAGCTATTTTAAAAAATAACTCAATTTGTGTAACATGCATATTTTGAAGACAATTTTAATAAAAATCTCCACGATGATATACCGAAAATATCAACTAAATAATTATGTTAAGATGTCAGTTGACTTCATAAATGCACTTATGGCCTTTAGACAGCAAACAATGTAGCAAAAGAAACAATTTACAACTTTCATCAAAATTTTATATAGTTTTTGTATAATTACAGTCAGTAATTATCGCGTTAAGTTTAATACAGATGTGTAGCTCATTTCAAAGATTTATGATAATGCATTCTTTGGCGGTGTACGAAAAAAAAATACGCTTTTTTATGCCGACATACAACAGTATGCAGAAAACTCACTTATTAGTCCAGTCAAATAAGACTTTGAAGGTTACAATAATTCCCATAGAGCTAAAAATTTTTTGTACAAAGGGGATTGATGGGGACTTTTCACAATTTGTTTATAATAGTATTCTGAACATTCATACTTATTTTGAGCTCTATAGGATTTTTAGTAACCTCACTTCTATTTTAAGGACTAATTTGACTGGACTATATCAAATAGAATTAAAATAATTAACATCAGTTTCCCATGTCTGTGTTATTGAAACAATAATGCTCATCAGAATAGAGACTGATAATTAATTTAATAAAGCTACGATCTTTATATTGCGAAGATCAAATGACTAAATACATACAAAGTTTCATGTTTTTCAAAACTATAAAATTATCATTTTTTGGCTATTGTATGGTCTATAAAAAATCGACGATATTATCTAGGCGGGTAAACGTAACAGACAAATTCATTTTCATATTTATAAAATAAAGTAAGGATTTTTAGAATATTATTTTTAGTTAAACAAGTACAAGAAACAAAAGCTTAAAGTATACTGCGATTTAATTTTACTTTAAGTAGCTCTTTCACGGCGGTATAAGATTAAGTTTCATGTATTTCAACACTGGTAAATGGTCGTTATTTCTAGTCCTACAGTTGCGTTAACGGATGCGCACGCGACTCTCATTTACCTTTTTCAAAACACTCTTAAGGTATGAGTCGACTTGCTTTAATATGCAGAATGATATACAACACATATGGTTAATTTATTAAAGAAAATTAGGCAAAAGACGCTTTAATTGCTATTTGACATTTTTATTTTTACATTTTTTTTAAAATATTATAATTACTTTTTTGTAAAGCATCTACTCTTTTACCCACCAGTTAATTATTTTCCGTACTGTTAACACTCATTACATCAAAGCTATCATAAAAGTCTTCTTTTAAGTTAATTTTAAGGCCCACATATCAAATATAAGTTCAATTACACGTTATAAAGCATGGACTTCGGGCAAAGGGCCATGGGTTATGCTGGAATTCTACCAACAAAACCCCACTGCATTCCGTATTACCGGGTATGAATCGCGGGCACCTTAGCAGACTCTTTCACAATTTATAAAACGTGCGTGCATACACGTACAAGTGTACCATAACCCTTACCCGGAAGCCCTGTGAACCTACATACATCGCCATATTGGTTCGCGATCGTCAAACCATTTTAAGTCAACTGTTTGTAATTATTTTTATCAAGAAAAGTTTATCGCTCTCTAATTATTACTTCAAACTGTCAACCGTAATTACGATGAACAAATCTACGTAGTTGTCTATAAAGCTGAATACTTTGTTTGTTTTTATATAATTATATAAATAATAGAGTCAAAATAGTTAATACCCAAAAATATATGGATAAATAGTGAACCTATATGTTATTTAAAATCGTTTGGAAACCTAAAATATACTCATTTCAGTAGTCCAAATATGAAAAACGACCCTCAACAAAAAATAACACGATATAAATTCCTTCTCCAAATCCAACATTCAACAATCGTATTGATTTTCCATAAGATATACAGTAGTCAATTGCACGTGTTTAAACTTATCCACGCGTTACAGTTGGACATTTTTATTTACAACGAGTCATAAACTTTGATCCGTCACATATATCACAAATACTTATATAGACAATTCTACGTAACCAGCGCCTGTCTCGGGAAGCTGACGGCGAGTAGCAGTATTTTTGCAAACAGGTGCAATTATTTTATAAGAGATTTATGCTCAGCTGGTGTAGGGGCTTTATCTGCTGTCAATTGGATAGAAACGAAGGTTGCGTCATTCGTATTTCATTCATTACTTTTATATCATATTCGTAAGGCCTTTACAGTTCTGTAGTAGGTAATATTGAGAATGCAATTTATCTGTAAATCAAATTCATTCAATACAATTTTCAAAATTAACCCTAATATAACAAAATTATTTATAATTAATAGATTATCTAATATTTAATAATTTATGTTAAAAAAACAATAATGTTCTTTACTTTTAAAGTAGTAGTAATCCTTCAATGTAAAATTTGCTAGTATTGAACGTATGTAGAACTTTGTATTACATACTAAGTTGTGCGAAGTAATTTGGTAATAAAGACATACAAAATGCTATGCATAAGCTTCCGTCGCGAGTTAGGAAGTCACGTCCCGGCGATGACGCCAAAATTATCATAGTTCAATCACCCAAAAGGCAATAAACCAATAACTATTATTTATTTTATAAATATCCTTGTAGTTTTAAGCTTCCTACACGAGATTAGAATTACCTATTTGGCTTATACAAGGGAACTTATACAGCATTTATTTAAGATTGATTAATATGTTGTCGATACTTATAATTTAATCCTCATTAAAAATTATAATGTTGTAACGTGTACTGTCTGAATCTACAGTATCGGCTTACAAAAAATACTATTAGTACTTTATTATAATAAGTATTATAGCCCTACTATAACGTATATATTTTAACTCAAGAAATCCATTCAAATATATAAATGCGAAAGTATCTCTGTCTGTCTCGTCGCCTAAACTACTGAACCGATCGTAATGAATCGGGTTTTTACAAGTGCAACCAGCACAGCTAAAACACTAAGATTAGTATTTCCGAACTCGCTTATCATTTATAACGACAGCTAAACTACATATCTTACAAATGCTTAGAAAATTTATTACTGCTCTTCTCAGACGTGCGTTTATAATTTTTAATTTACCTTGCTATTGAACCAGACTTCGTCTAGTTTTTGAGTGTATCTATGAACGTGCCTAGAATTGTATAGGTCTTCAAACGATATTCTACCGACGTAGAGACAAAGGAATAAATCTCCTAGACAATTTGAGTTTAGACGTCCTTGAAGTTTATATTTGTTTTATGGTTGACGACTATATGCTAGTACTGGTTTCTTATAAGAGTAGCAGTCTTTTTCTTTAAAGTATGAAAAACTAGAACAGCAGAGAAAAAAGTACTAGGTCCCCTTTATATATTTATATATCGTTATAAACTAAATTAAACGTAACATAATATAATATAGTAGTATAAAAACATAATAAACTAAATTAAACGTTTTTACTTGCCATAACATAAAAGTTTGCTTGTCGTCCTGACATATTTATTTCTTATTGGTAGGGAGGTCTACGAAACAGCTGATAATATACATTGAAACTGTTGTTTAAAAAACGAGTCACCTAATAGGTTCGGATTGTAAAAGTACTTAAATGAATTAAGCAGCGCTCAATCGGTGTATTTAAAGCTGATTACCTGTAAAAGGGTGTTACTTGAATTAACAGTCCGAAGCCACAGTTTAAGCTTTTAATCGCACCATTAAATTGTCTGTATTTTTCCTACACGTACCAAAGTTTTGTTGGTTTCTTTCATTTCTTTCAGTGACAGTAGACTAACTCTTATAATTAATTAATTGAATGGCATATTGTCAAGACAAAATTGTTCCGATATATATATGAAAAATTAAGAGATTTTTCGATCTCTGTTCTGTTCAGCTTGGCTAAGCTTTCTCTTAGTTACAAAGACAAATTATATATATTTATATAAAGAGGGCAAATGAGCTGGCGTCTCACTGAATTGAGAAATTGAAAAGTTATCAACGCAGCCCCTGAGCATTGGTGGCACCACGAGTGTGCTGCCGGCTTTTAAATAAGGACATGACATTAAAAAATGTAAGTAGCAAAGCTATATTATATAATTAAAGGCAAGCTAATAGTTTTAATTCTCGGCGCCTAAAAATCATCAAATTCGCCTGCATTACCATGCATCATGCAACGGGACAATTAGGGCCATCCTGCGACGTGACGACTACGACCCGGTGACGTGACGTGAAATTGTACTCACTTCCGACTGTCACTTGGGAACTTATTGTATTTAAATGGCGACTGAGAGTTGCAGATCACTACTATAGGTACCTATATTATTATAAAAATGTGTATTGAATATATGATCACGTTTTAAATTACTCTAAGTCATTAATAAAGAACGTTACGTTTTTGTTTGGATACTTACAATTTGAATCTTACACCTCAGACAGGCCTGAACTGCTCCTTTAATTTACTTATTTTTTATAATTTCCATTAATCATATATTAAATATGAGTATTAAAGGATGAACGGCTTATTATAGAATAACGGAATATACCTTCATATCATATGTACAAGGGATAACATACAAGAAAGACTACCTTCAAAGGTACGAGTGTTAATACAATATGACAAACGTTACTTCTTTATACAAAGTACAAGGCTCTCCATGACATTAATAATTTTTAGCCAATAGAGTTCCGTGGTCAAATATTGGGCTTCCAAAAAAGCTTAATTAAACTTAACACAGTGTAGACGGATGACAATCCGCGAAAAGTCAATACTAATTGCACATGGCACATCGTTATCGGCAGATCAGCGGATACAACAGTACCGGGGTGTTAATGTGATGGACAAAACAATAACCTCATGTTACGGGAGCGGGCACGTTCGGTGCTTCCGTAAATTTCGACACTCGGTGACTATCAGTTCATTTGAACTTTATATTGAACTAGCTGTGCCCGCGACTTCGCCCGCGTAGAAAAATGACTTTAGGCAGCATCTTGTAAAATGCCTAACCCGCGCCAACAAACGTACAAAAAGTTTAACGTGATTTTTAAATTGCCATAACTTTTTTATTTATCAACCGATTGACATGAATTAAACGCTAAATGTTTAGTGAAGCTTACCACAATATATTATTGAAAACCCCATCTAGATAGGATAAGCCGTTTCTGAGATTAGCGTGCACAAGACAAAATATCATTTGGGTTCTATTGCGTCAATAAAGGTCTCCTATAATATTTTTTCTCATATATCTTCCATGTACAGACAGCGACTCGTTTCGTTTTTATTATATATATAGATAGATTTTTGAGCAAACATTTTATTAAAAACAAGACGTTATCTGTCATGGTCGTCTTTGACTACGAATTGTACTGTAATTTTGTTTTGTTATAGCATATCGGCCTTAATTACACGGTGTTTATTTTTCAACTTACTTAATACATCTAAATTTAATCAACGATTTTTATAATTACCTAATTATAAAATTAAATTTTTAAGATTAAAAAAAAAGAATTTTTATATTCAATGTAACATTGTAACTAAGTTATAAGTCCACTTATCAAAATTTCATAGACACCATACAAGATCGTAAAATCGTAATTCGGCATAGGGCCTGCATGTATAATACCGTCCGAAGTGAAGAACCTTTGGCCGGAAGCGTCTGCGCGGAAGTGTTTCATTGTGCATTTTTTTTTCACTCATTTCTATTTTCATCACATTCGCAGGATATATTTTGGGGTTATTGACTCCGGCTAGCGTCACAATAGCGTGACGGGCAATAATAATTAGTGGAACATGTGATTTTTACGGAATGATTTAGTAAGGAGTCGTTTCGACGGGATCTTTATAGGAAGGCACTCCGAAAGGGTTAGGTAAATAAATTGTGTTTTAATTGTAACCTAAGTAAAAAAATACTGTTTTTATAAGAAACCAGTGTCTTATCTTGTCCTGCGCCTATGTTATTTATCAATCTATACTAATTAGTCACATTCATCGATTTTCAGTTTTTACAATGTAATGATCTTCTGGGCTATATAGTTTAGACTTTATCGCGAACAGATAGACACAAAAAAACGGTAAGGAACTTGGCTTTATATACCTAAACAAGTGATTCGGGAAAAGGATGGTACGGCCGTGCCGCTTTTTTGCTCGACTTGGCGGATACAGATACAGTTCAACACATCTATTTAGTAAAACACATATTATACAAAAATAACGACCTACCAAATAACCGAAATCCAGTAACATTCATAGAATCCATTGCTCCAGTTAGTTTTAATAGACTATTAAAATCTAAATTTCTGTTTGGATATATCATTAGTATTAACGATGTTGTTCGGCACAGATGCGTGTGCGATGCGCAGGCGCCGGTTACGTCACGCCATGAGATGCCCGTGTTCTACTCAATAACAATTGTCAGATTTCTTTTAAATCTATATAAACTAGCTTGTTAGTTAATACGTATTTTTCTTCTTAATTATATGGTTAGATATATTAGTTAGTTTCCAGATATATTATGTATATCCTATCCTATATTTTAAGTTGGATCAAACTACACACGGTGTGCAAATTTAATTAAAAATCGGTTCAGTAGTTTAAGAGTCAATCGCGGACAAATAACGTGACACGTAATTTATATATTTTAAGATATATGTATGTAGTTGGATTTTAATGCTACTACGGTGCGTTTTTATTAAGCTGTGCATTTAAGTAATTTTTTTTTGTGATTTTTATAGATAAGGGGCAACTTAAGAACAACAAGATGGGTATAATATATGTATGTGGCGCCTGTAGGTAGCAGTGCGTAAGTTAAGCCTCATTCTGTTTCTAAAACGTTGTTTATATAAGCTTATCTTACTTCCTATCGCATATTAAAGAGACGGGCTTGGTTTCAAAACTTTCATTACCAAGATAACAGGACTTCATGAATTGTTTGTTGATTCAGATTGATTTAGTAATTGTACAGAAGTTATTTTTACTACGTCTTACATTGGATAGTTTTCTTAGTAGATAGAGTTAATCAAGGGAAAAGGAAAAAGTATATACTCATTGTGGAGTTTTTCTTTTAGAAGAAGACGTAGATACGAGAATATAAAATAGAATGATCACACATCATCACATTACGTTTATAATATTCGAATCCAATTGAATCTTAAGATTGAGCTAATGAGACATCTAATGACTCAAAGTGGGGAGCGTCGGTGTAGTGCACCCTTGCTCGGAGTTGGGCTTTATAGCAAAGTTCCGTGTAGCACTGCATTGGCTATGGTCTGGCGTTACTCTTACCATCAGGAGTGCGTCCAGCTCGTCTCCCCTCTCCATATTATTAAAAAAAAAATCTAAAGTACAATTTTATAACTAACCCTCACATATATTTCAAACCCTTAGCCAGTACCTTTAAATCTCGTTATAATCAAACATCGAACGTCTATTAATCTATCGGTGACTTCTAAAGCTCCAGGATCAACTATTTAGATCGAAGCATGACTCACTTAAAGCCAATTAAAAACGGCTGTCCTTACGCACGAGATTTATAATAACAATTAAAACAATAGTTAAGACAATAGCGACAAGGGAAAGTTAGCCCAAATACAGTAATCTCGGAATATAAATGACATCTCTGTATCTAGCCTGACGGACGAAACAGTAGCCGCTCCTAATATGGCTAGGAATCGTGTTTATTTAAATTTGGACAAAAAGCACTTGTAAGCTTAATTGCCCGGGTCCTGTTTTGGTAAGACATGACATAAAACGGTACAGGTGACTCAGGTTGCCCACACGCTTTGACACGATCAAATCTCAATTTAGATAAAAATTATAGAAAGTACGAATTTCGTTTTGTGTATAAACAGGATGTGCTATAATATACACAAGAGCGAAACATACAATAAATGTTAGAAAATTATTTTTCTTTATATATTTTTAGTTAAACAGTTTAAACGTCAATTGTTATTTAATATCTTATTATAATTTATTATGACGTATTGCTGTTTCTTTCTTTTTTATAATATTGGCAACACCCTTAACCCTTCCTTGGGAATTGACATTATATATAAATACTAACTATGAATTATGCGAGTCTAAATTCCCTCATAAATAAAGAATCTTAGGATTTTATCTTACGATACAATAAAATTGACTATAAATTATAATATCATCGCTTTGTATTTACCAATAACTTAACAAAACGTCAACCCAAATAAGTTCAGTACATGGAACTTTCAAGAGATGGCGCCACGATCATTATTCCTATCAAACTACAAACTTTATTGGGTATATATTAATAATATAAATGTATATTTTTCCTTACATTAATTACTAAGAAATTAAAACATATTATCGTAAATATGCTTTTATTAAATGTTTAATACGTTTTCCTTAATTAGTTTCGGCAATTTTATCTATAAATTAAAAACAAATTTTAAATTTGGATTAAACAGTAATTCTGGGAAAGTGTAAAACCGATAATTAAACCGTTCTGAAAATTAAATCATCAATATTCATCTCGAAGGCAATTCTGTATGTTGATAATTTCAAAACCCCGACGATCATGCAATCTTGCAGCTAGTTGGAAATATTCATGATAAAAATGCTATAAACGCGTAGAGAACCGATTTGCCCCTATAAGCTTATAATTAACATATTCGAGCTATATGAGGAGCTGTGCAAACATTGATTTAATGCGATTTACATAAATCCCTCGATCAAGGCAGTGGACATATGAGACACGCCTGATGTCCTGTATAGTCATGCTATGCGCGAAATGTGGATCTTCTCAATGTATTAGCATATGGACGTAAATTATATGAAGATATTTCTTTATTTTGTTTAACCCACGATTTACAGGGCGGTAGAAAGGTGAAATTCTTCCGTTAAATTGAAATAAAATAAGATGACTTGTGTTTTGATACTTTACGTAACGTAACGAACCTTTCAAATGTAAAAAAAATACCGTTTACTTTTTTAAAAATTTAAGGCATATTTTATAAGATTAAAAGACCTTATTAACGTTATAAGACCTTCATATACCTATAACGTATTACGAATCATTGTCGCTGAACATATCAATGTTCCAACAATTATAGAAGCGTGTGAACTCGAAGCGACATCCAGAAATGTTCTGTATTCCGTATGAGTTCATTTGCAATAAACAGGAATACCGCTTCTCTAGCGTCTTGCCCGCACCGGATTTCCTAGCATTGCCTGCGTGTGGTCCACACTTTGCAATAAATAACACGTAAGCTGAAACGAATATATTATAGTTTCATATTTGATTGTACGTAGCTAAGTATCTTTGTCTTTATTATACGAGTGACTTTTAAAAATAGGAGTATTTCGTTCTGGGCGAACTTTTGCGCCGTGTACGTACCGTGTTGAATTAAATTTTGTATGGTAAAAACTTTAAAAATAAAATTAAACCAAGAAGACTGTTAAACACAGCTGTGCTAGATCCAGTTTAAAATTTATTGAGAGCTCCTTTAAAATTTCAATTCCTTGTCTGAAAAATGATATGCCGTAGACCAATTTACTAAAGATTTTTCAGTTAGCGCTACCCGAATCTATTACTTTTATTATAGAATAAAACTCCAGTAGAAGCTTTAAAATTCGTTTCCCAGCGGCATTTGCCCGTTGTTTGCAGAGTGGCGAATACTAAAATGCTTTTAAGCTAGCTAATGCGCGGCGACGTCTCGTCTCACTTGAAATTCAAAACTTGAAAGAATATTGCCAGTGCTCATTTTTATAGAACAAATCTGGCAAAGATTTTTCGAAGGTGAGTATTCTATTTTTCCCTCATTCACTCTTGCCATACATTGTTTTGATTTCAAAAACATGGCCGTTATTTAAAAAATATATTTATTTGTAACATGGATTTAATAAAATACTAAATAAATTTAATGTCTTTATACATCAATAGTCATAGGATTAAAGTGTAGTTCGCTATTTAGACCAGCAACAGCAAAAATATCCAATGATCCTATCAAGACGACGTACGTAAATATGGTCGATTAAATCCAACTCGTTATACCGCTATTCTAAGTGACAGTCGTCATACACGTATCGAGTGTTAGCTTAGAGTAGACCGTAGAGTGTAGAGCTAGCCCCACTACGGCACTAGCTCTTACCGCCGAGTCGGTAACACAGAGGTAGGCGGGCCGGAGGCGGGGCGGGGAGTGACCGCTCACACGTCAAGCGACACGCTTTCCCGTACTATCTTCCCCGCTCAATTTGAAAATGCAAACATTTTTGACATCTCGCGCGGTTCTACCTCTATTTGGTTGTGGCAACACCCGTTCTGGTACCTACAATTGATCGTTTCGAAATTAGAATACCTCAAATGAGTCATTTGTTTTTGCAGGCTTACCGGGCGAACGGGCGTTTATGAGCGACTGACCTTTATCAGACTATTTGTCGATGTTCATGACTTATTCATGTTTCTTTTTACGCAAGTGCGTACTGAACTTAAGTCTTGTCCAAGCATTGAAATAAATAACCAGTCTCCTGAAATGGAATACGTAAGGCTAATTATGTAAATATTGAGTTAATTTTTCTTATTTACACCTAATTATCTATATCATATTGCTATTTTCATGGAAATAATTATTGTAAATAGCAAAACTTGTGCCCTTCTTAGCTTCCTTATAGAGACGTTTAAACCATAAAAACGTCATTTTTATTCCTTTATATTATATAATTTGATAGAATCTATTCCATTTTTGCAACAAGGTAAATATCTATCCGCTTAATGTCAGGTAACTTTGTTGTTTACACTTTCAGGTTGTGGCTTCTACTTAGTTATAGTAAAAACACTTCTATAACTAATGGGCTTGTCAAAGAAAAATGTGCTGCCAGTAGGCAATACAGAGACATCTAGAAAACTATTCAAATATAGAGCTTTTTGCTGCCTCTCAGTCATTTCGCATTGATGACGTTAATTAGAGGTAATAATGCAATCGTAAAAAGTATCACGTGTCGTAAATATTTATTTAATTACGGACATAATAGATAGATTCTGTCCATAATTCGATTAATAGTTTATTTTGACACAGAATTATAGCAATGTTCTTTTATTGCATGATATTACGTTTTATAGGTATACTAACACGTTTAAGTCAAACACAACCGCTAAATTACGTTTCTTGAAAACTAGTCACAAAAAAATTAATTCGTACTAGAACAAAAGAATAAATTTTTTAAGACAAAAAAAACTAATGAAGTCTAGTTCTAAATTCTAATCTATAATTACAAAATACGTTGTATTTAACTAAAGCGACTGGTATTCTTGTTTGAACTCGGCGTTGCTCAACAATGCGTTCTAAGCCAAAAGATTGCCGATCAACTATTCCACAGCCGCGTAACTAAATCATAGCGATCAAAGAATTCCGCACCAACGAATAATTGGCACTACGTCTCTATCTAACGAATTTCTAATTTATTGTTCGAGATAGCCACACCCGCACTGTAAATTGTGCGCGCATCTAATCGCGGTGGCGTTATCTAGCGGCACCTTTGCGAACTAAGATGCTGAAGCGTGCCGACCCGTGGAGGAAATAATTCTATTTGCATACACTATCTGCAATAGTGCTAGGTGCTGATAAAGTTTTAATTGTGCCTGAATCGCGCTGGACGATCGCGCCGTGTTATACGCGGCAGATAATGCGTTACAAAAGCTGCTACACGCGTAAGGTGACGAATTGAAAATAAGGTAACTATGAGTGATATTAAAACAAAACAAAGGCTATTGAAACAAAAGAGTACCCCATCGACATAAATCTGGCATGCAAGGTGGCCCTTATAATATTCTATCTTTCTATTAAACATATATCAAACATTTTGTGCCGTTATTTTAATAAGCGCGATGACATTATGTTCTGTATTTTATTAAATATATACTTTAACTTAGGTTGCTCGGTAAATAAAGACTTAAATACAGCGATGAGTGTCTCATTTATTTAAATTTTCTAGTGTTGAAACATCTTATCTTTCTACTTATAGATTATAGTTCATATTAATAGCATTAAAATGAGGCATAGATATAATATTCCAAATATATCAAAGGAAAACCTATTAATTGAAAATAAATATTTATAGAATGACGAATGAAAAAAAGAGCCAAATAATTAAATCAAAACAGAAAAGGCGCCTGACTGCTCTCGAGCTTTGAAGCTTTACCTTTGAGCCTATTATTCAACAGTTCCAGAGACAGATAAAAGTAAATAAGCTTTACAAAATTTTAGACAGTGGCAACAATCAAACAAAAATATTAATTACTAGCTACCCGCCCGGCTTCGCACGCATATTTTATGCACGTATTATACATACAAACCTTCCTCTTGAATCATTCTATCTATTTATAAAAACCGTATAAGCATCGGTTGCGTTTTAAATATTTTTAAATATTTAAGCATACATAGGCCTATTATGTAATTATAAAAGATGTGGGATTAGACAAAACAATATATGTATATTAGACAATTTTGAAAATAGGAAATTATTGTCTGTATTTATGTTATTACTATACCATATTTTTCATATTGTATTAATAATAAGAAAAATGCGTTTACTTTTAAATTTGGAACTAAAGCTCTCTTATTTGTAAGAGTATTTAGTCGTCATCTTGAAGTCTTGTAAATGCTCAAATGAAGTCTATGTTCGGGGATGGGAATTACGTTCTCAATCAAACAAGGATTGTGGTCCTATTATAATGTTAGTTACGTAGTAAAATACATTACCAAAAAGAAAATACTCTAGACGTAATTTTTCCTTGTTTCGTACATTTCCTAAGTAATATTAAAGCGAAAATAATAAATGATGTTTATTGGTAGGCCTAAGTCTGAATTAAGGTATTTATTAATTAATTATAGAAGCATATAAAACTTTGAAATAAAGCTTCCAACTATAAAGTGTGGCATATGAAAAAAATAACGGGTACTATGTAAAAAATATAAGCAATCAGTTTTTAAATAAACCATATAAAAATACAAGAGTTTTATAAGAAACCAGCCAGTTTGAATAAAAAGGTACTTCAGTAGGGATCCCACTCCACGGGAGTTTAATCTCACTTGACCGATTTTTAGTACCACACGCGAACACTCTCCTATTCCATTAAGAATCATATTAGCTCCTAGTCAAGTGCTGTTCCATTATATTACGTTATCGATAACTTTGTCGGGGCCCGGTGCGGAGTCGATAAATTGCGACCGCGCCCGCACTGTTAACTAACCAATATGCAAACCTTGGCTAAACGCGCGTACATCATGATCCATTTTTATATAGCCCAGATATACCTACTAGCGACGCACCCCGGCTTCGCTCGCTTATATGATAAAAGCTATGTACAATCTTTTAAGTTAGATGAAACTGCATACGATGTGCAAATTTAATTTAAAATCAGTTCAGTAGTTTAGGAGTCAATCGCGGACAAACAATGTGACTCGTAATTTATGTATATTAAGATAGACCTTGTTTGTTATATCGCAGAAAACCTACATAACAGCTTCTATGCATAAATATTCTTCTATGTCTAACTTTCTTTTTCAATTTATTTTGGTATACGCTTAAACCTTTGTTCCTTTAACTTCAAAGAAATAAGATTAAGCTATTGATATGTTCTACTAATAACAACTTCATCAACAAATTTGCTTCTATCTATATAGTATAATATATCTATCGCAGTAAATTATTTGATGAATAAACATCTCGAAGTAATGTGTGATTACGTGACGATTAACTTTGCTCGCTCCAATGTTAATGAAACTTTGGCTTAACTCACCATGAATTTGTAACCAGCTTACTGTGTACGCACTCTTAAGTGTTTCGATTACACTACGTAGCATATTAATGACTTACAAACAAGTTACTCGCATTGATTATTTGGATAAAGCGAAAAATTCTTGCTTACCGCTACCCGTCGACGTACCTGCAATGATAAAGCCAATGTTAGCCAACGTTCACTTATAAAAATGACTGTCATCATTCTTTGTAAATATATGATTAATTTTCGTAATCAAGCGCATTTTTCACCGATCGACATCACCTCGCGGTAATTTATTGAAATTATTTAACAGCATCTTCGACATACATACCCGACATCGCATTTGTGTGTCATTTTTCATTTTTATTAACTGCTTTAAATTAAAAAAAGTCTTGTCTTTCTATGTAATAAACAACACTATATTTCCTTTAAAATATTCCAGTGTTTCTGCAATTAAAAACTGCTTACGTTAAAGTCCACGGTCTCATCATTTAACTTTCAGTGCTGGCTACTATAATAACGCTAGGTTGATACCCGACAATTAGATTGACACGTCGTAATGATTTCGCCAGCTCCTGTCAGAATAATAACAATAATCACGCGGGTACAGTCGGGGGGAAATTTGGCGCGTGTATTTCGGGCCGCGGTGTCTTTTAAGTGTACGAAAAGTAAACGTGACGCTCATCGCACAGTAATTGCTGAGTGATGTGCTGTATCGATGTTTTTAATGGAACCTTACTTTTGGTTGAGATTAAGAAAGACGATTTTATAAAGGTAATTGGTAAGTAATTTATATACAGCTCTCAGCTATGGAACGATATTATTATTTCTTTCATTATAATATGCATTTAAGCCTAACATATTTTATTTATTTATGTGGTGTTATATAAATGATAATCTGCAATTATTATGATACATTATTATTATATATATAGATTAACACAAGTTAATAAGTTTCCAACCTTTAAATACCCTCATAAACTTCCCTACTATTTTACAGTTAATAAAGTCATCAATATAACCGACAATGGAACATCCCTAAGCATTCGATAATTGCATATTCTGACCCAAACGCCGTAGGCGAGTCTGTAACGCAATTCTCTTTTTTACACGAATGTACTTTCTTCGGTCTTCGTGAAAGTACATCGAGAAATTGATTAAAGCTTACCAGTTAATGAGCGTCCGATTTAATCACAATTATTTATAACAACGTGTGGCCCTTGCCACTTATTTATATGTAAAAGAAATTCATCCACAATTTTAAGAAGATTTTTTTTTATGTTATGTAATATATATTATCAACTGCAAACCGTACTTTCGTTATTATTTTAAAAAGACGTAGTGCTTTAAATATTCGTGACGGGGTTTCAACTTCTTTCAGAGTCTGATAACTAATGAATGCTTTTCAGATTTGTCGCAAGTACGAAAACCACTATACGAGTAAGACGCGAAAAACGCTATGACCACCTGAATTACGAATGATAGCCGTACCTTAGTCTACCCATCGAAATACTATACAAATTGAAGTACCAAAAGCAAATGGAGGAAACAAAAATTTCCAACTGATGCAATAAAAGCAAAACGCCCTACGAATAAACTGTTTCTATTCTTTCATCATATATTAAATATTTAAGTATTAAAACACTTAGAGAGGAAGTGTTCTGACGAGTAACACCCGGAGTATATTATTAGTGAAATTATCACCTCGCTCAGATAGATGTGTTTAATGATATTTTTTACCGATACCGAGCGATAATCATCGACCAGGCGTCGTAATAGGAATGTTTGTTTAAAACTATTAACTGAAAGTGTAGAACGTGTTTGGTTTGAGGAATAAGCTTAAGCGTTCCTTCTAGTTGAGGGTCGTAGATTCCTCTTTGCAAAACCCGATCCTTTTTTGCGATATCACACTTACAAATAATGTAGATATTTATTAGTATGAAAAAACAGGGATAATCCATCCATCCATTCACAATTTAATAGATGTAATTTAGACAGTAGAATTAGGAACCCAATACGTCAAAAACAATACTGTGTTGCTTTTACGATCTCACTGATTGATCTTGATCTCAAGGATATGTGACAAATAGGAAATAAAGGAGGACAGGAAAGGAACTATGGAACTCCGGAGCTCACACTTACCGAACAAAACGATATATATGTCTGATAATATGCCACTACTTGACGATTTCTGCATTCGCATTTACCTCCAATAAGATCTTTCGACCCGTTTATGTTCTAGTAAGTAGGTACCAGCCGTCGCTTGCACCTTAAGCCGCGATTCGAACAATTTTGATGAATGACAAATAAGAAACGATGATTACAACCCCCGACGGTCATTAGCGAGTAATTGATTCCAACGATCCGACGATTTGTAACGAACGCCCGACGCCCGCTATCCAACCGAATCTGTATCGTTTTATTTTCGTCTCGCTTTTATATCGTTTTTTATATCGAGATCGGTATCGATCGACACTTAGCTATGTTTAATGTAAGAGCCAGCTTAATCACTGTGTTAGTGACAATAAAATTAAGGTATATCAAGAAATATGGACATATCTCTGTGTTGTATCAATAATAAATGTTTTAGGGTTTTGTTTAATATAAAGTACATATAAGAAAAGTTTATTGTTTATAAAAAGTTTATTAACGTGCAATACCTAATAAAAATTAAATAACTAATTAAACTTGGTAACTTAGTATACAAATCAAAGTTTATAAGTAAAAGCTATCATGACCCCGGAATAAGCCGAAGGCGCCTCAATAAAATATACATAAAATTCCTAAGCAATACAATTCTAATCAATACAAATTTTGTCGAAGGAAATCCTTAGCAAACAAAACCAGGAAACAAGCAATTATAGGGAGCTATTTGAATAGAAATAGTTACAAACGAAGAAAGACAGTCAAGTCAATAGTATTTAATGTCTACATTTTACTAAGACGACGCGTACATTGCCGTAGCAGTGGGTTTTAACTAAGCTTTTCTAATTAAGGTTGGAAAGTCAGTAGCAAAAATTGGCATAAATAGATATTGATATATTATATCGTAAAAAGAAGCAAAATAATACGATTATATAACAAAATAATATGATTACAGTGACCGTTACATTTTAAAAACCGATTGTTTTAAATATATCTTGCAAGGTTGTAAATTAACGCAATGTTTATTTGATATTTTATAATCCTGGATTAATTTGTTAAATGCCAAATAATAATTTACATCATAATCAGTAAATAAAATGTTAAGTTTAGTATTTCGCGGCTTTTTTATATAATATAGGACGCGAGCTGGCAAGCCACTTGATGCAAGGTAGTCATCGCCGCCCACAAAGCTTGATAGTTCTAGAATGGGTTATGCATGGATTTACAATTTGACGGTGACAAGTCTGATTCAAAAACCAGCTAAATTTAAAAGCTCATAAAACTAAAACTGATCCTAATCGTACAATATACATTTGAAAATGGGATAACGTATAATAATCGATTAATCTTTCACACATATTATGGAAGCGGGCTACGTAGAGGCAGCCATACATCAAAGTCAATGCAGTCAGTTTTTGCATGCTGTAGAGCGTGATAAATCTAGCCATTTGCACGTCAACGAGTCGCTTTGACGATTTAATGACTGAATTTATCAATTGATCTCTGATATACCGGTAAGGGATATTTCTTTGGTCATATGATATAGAAACAGTCATACCTACATACTTATTCAAATTCGTAACTTCTCTTTTCTCTCTCATAAAGGAAAAGCCTTAGTGTTTCATAGTTTTTCATATCTAAACTTATATATACTCTTATACAAATATATGTACACTACGCGTTAGATATAAAACATTTTAGATGTAGGGAAATGTTAACTGCCTATTTTATAAAGCCTGTAGTTATAAGTGCATCTGTGATACGCAAAACTTTCTGATAATAATGCATATACACAAATATATTTGGTACCTGCTGGTTAATTAAGTCTTCTTATAGAATAGGAAAATGAACCTTGTTGCTAATATAAAATCAAACATACACGCCCACAGCGTAATTCGGTAACCGATAAGAATCATAATATAGCAAAAATTAATTGAATATTAACTACTTAAAAAAACAAAGATTAACACGATAAAATATTCGAACCGCTCGACTTATGAGTAACTTTTCTCTGACGTATTCAGGGAAAAGAATTTTTGGTATAATATTTGATAAAAATTGGATCTCTGTCTATTACGATTTTGTTCTATTATGCATATGATAAAGATTTTGTTCACTTTTCAGAAGCGACATACATGTCTTGTCGTTGTATATAATGATGTTGCTATTAGTATAGGTTCATTCAAATGTGAAATCTCGCTTCATCCGATAACAATTAATTGACAGCAAATCATAAAACTTAATTAATATTAAAAATGACAATATACTTGCCATAATATTAGAAATTAATTACCATCGATTCGCGAAATGTGAAAACGATGTTATCTTAGCTCTTAGAAAATGACTATGAGATTATGCAATGATTTATTGATAGATAAGTGGCAAGTTACTTGCTCATAAATTGTAGTACTTTCTAAAAGTGTAGCTAATACTTTAATATCAACTATGAAGGCATGCGGTAGGATATTGAACATACTTCCTTTGATGTAGAACATTATAAACTCAATATTGAAGAATTTCTAAGAAGTATCATATTAATAATGGTGCCACTGTTTAAAAGACTAGAAGTATACCATTAATAATAAATCCTATAAAGTGCATAAAACTAACTACAGATAATATATTTTGTACAAGTTTGTATTAAGTATAGACATTTATATATTTATTCTTTAGTACTCCCCTTTTTTTATAGTGGGGAAATCCTCATAGGATACCCATAGACCTCGGGGAAAGGACCACGGGTTATGTCGGACTTTTTTTTTTAATAAATATTTTCAGTACATTTATACACAGCGCCATCTAGTTCCAAGCTAAGCAGAAACTTGTGTTATGGCAACTAGATAAGGGAATGAATTACATATACATACTTTTCTTTTACAAATACATACATACAATACCAGACCCCAGAAATATACAAATCTAAATTACAAATATATTTTTCCGGTGTGGGGATCGAACCCTTCGCGCAGTAAGCAGTTGTGTTACCATTGCGCCAAACGGACGTCTGTCTGACTTCTACCGACTAAAACACCACTTCTCCGTTCTGCCGCGGCGGGTGGGGATCCCGGGTACCTTCGTAGACTCTTCCGCGAGCTTTAGTACTCCCCTGAGGTAATCAAACTTAAGCCGGCCCTGTCTATAGAAAATTAAAGCGCAAATATTTGTATGAAAATTATATTGACCGAAGAAATCACATTGAAATGTTTGACTGGTTTTAATTAAAAATGTTCAATTTGACTCTGATATTGGAAAGTAATCGATTTAATTAAATTCGTGTTCAGTGTAAGAAAGCCATCGTATCCAAAAACCAATATTTTCATATGTTTTTAATAGCAATGAATAGTATTCAAAAACATATATTTAGCATTGTACATGACGTTTTTAATAATATGTAACGCTTTTGAATATTCGATTTGGATTTGGGAATATTATGTTATAAGATTTTACATGAAATTTTACATTATTGAAATAATATTAAAAAGTTTATAAAATAAAATCAAACACATTATTATGACATCTCCTAAGCTGCAATACAAGAACAATACTTTTCCTTACATTAATCTCAAACAAGCCAATATATATCGTAGTAAGCGCTTGCGACGTGCACAAATGCGGCGCCAGGGGGCGCGGAGTGCGGACCACACAGTATCGACTTAATAAAATTATATAAATCAATTATAACTGCCTTATTCGTCTTATTATAGCTGTGTTGAATTGGTCCAGCTTTATTGTGATGTGGGATTGTTGTAGTTTGTGTCTTGTAATATAAAAAAATAATCTGTATGCAAATAGTATATAATAGTATATTTACTAGTTTATATTCATAGGCTGACAACACATCTTTGAAACAAGTAGTTTTAAAACGTCGTTTTGTGTATAATAGCTACTTTCATGACAATTGAATTACTTTAAAAATAACGCTCAAATATCTGGTTATGGGTATCATTACGCGACTAGAAGCTTTAAAGATGTTACTTATATAACATCTGAATTGGTTCCTGGATTGTACGTCAAAATATAGTCAAATTTATTCGCTTACTCGAATATCAAATTCATACGTCATACTGCGACACTCTTGCTTCACTTTCCAGTTATTTAAATTATATATTATTTTAATTTAGTTATTGTAGCATATACGAATTAAAAAAAAATACTTTGGAGACAAAATTTGACTAGTATCAATAAGAGTAGTAATTACATGATCTTCGCTATGGCCATACAAAAACCAATAAAATAACATACCTAATTTGCTGTACATTCACTGTCAGTGGATATCGGACGCGATCGGATTACGTAAAGTCGCTTAATTACGACGCTTGCGCAAAACCCAACTACTGTTTTAATTGATCTTTTGAAACTTTAATTGCACTGAATTTTTTTCTGTGGGAACCTGTAAATCGGGCCTTTGTCACACCAATTAAATGCTAATTTTATTATTTTTCCATATAAAATACAAGTATTTATTTGTTAACGCGCTTCAATATCGGAATGTTAAGCCGTTTGTCAATGGGTTATCGGTATCAAAATTACTGTTGACATGCGGTTTTATTATGTAGCTTTTTTGCAATTAAAAATACTGGATTTTCAAGTTGACCAAATTTAACAACTAATTAAGCACTGCGACACTACGACATTCCTTCATTTACCGTTTTACTCAATTTTATTTATATTTATTTTTAGCATTTAACGTTTATTTGCTTACAAAATATATTCATTAATTTAAATATTTTTAATTTACAATTAAGTCTCTGTTTTGAGTTTTCTTTATTTATATAAATAAATATCTAAAAAAATAATTAATACTATTTGATAGTTTCATACTTACAATACTAAATTTGAATGAAAGAAAAATATAATGTAGCCATATCTATTAAGTTATAGTTAAAAACGTTCTTCACCAAATACAATGTTTCTCGTTATAAACCCTGTATAAAGAAGTACTGCTTCGTAGAAACATCTCACTGTACCCAAGTGTTCATCGAGTCACCGCAAACCGCTGCACTGACGCACAAGCGAGAAGCCAATAGATACGATCTAGTATCTCCATTTGTATTACATCAAATCTCAATATAATAATTTTCATCAAAAAACAATCAAACGGACCGCTTTCCAGATCCAAGCAGATAATTTGCTTACAATATAATCGGTCAGCGATTGCGGACTTCAACTGAAGGGGCTAAAAAGCGAAGCATAGGAGCCCAGCTATTATATTCAAATTCTGCTTGGTTAAGGCAATTTATATGGACTTTATTGACAAGACCAAGGGTAGCCGCGCGAAATTCTTAAAGAAAATAACTCCGCGTTCGTTCCTTCTTAATTGAACGGGACACTATCGTTAAAAGATTTTTACGCACCTTTAAACGTGATCCATTGTTCTAGACGGTTATAGAAATCTAAGTGGAAACTAAACGCTGTCTTAGTATCGGTAAGGCACGTAGAAACTGTCGCGTATTGTAGATAAAATTATAATATCTGCCAAGTTACAGGTAAAAGCTCAAAGTTTAAGGAAAACCTACGACAAAAACCATGTAACATGGTGAGTAAAAATAACAACCAATATCTTACGAAACCGATTTCAACAGAATTCGTCAAGTTGTCATGTATTCTTTCTTTCTTTAAAATATAGTAGGTATTAAATTTTAATATATTATTTATATACGTACAATGTAGGTATGTTTTATACTCTTATGTTCACTTTAAAACTTGAAAAATTAACACACAGAAATTTAATTAACTTTCAGTATCAGATAAAATGTATCAATTTCCCTCTAAGAAATAAATTTAGAAAATAGACGATTATTCAAAATCAAAGCTTATTACCGATTCGACATGAAAACTTTTTGTTTACTTTTTAATTCGTAAATGTTTACGTCGCCAAAAGTTTCGCAAACGCTGCGTAGAAAGTGGACACAATACGGGATTTCTCGAGACAGATTACAAAGACATGCATTAATAAGACGTCTTTTAGAGCGCACGACTGCGAATATCGTAAGGGCCTTTCAGTTTTCTAGGGCCTTCTTTGAGTCTTTTGAGTTATAAATTACTTTAAAACATTCTATAATTTTTTTATTCGTTCTTGCTTATATTTTACTGCTATTAATATATTTAACGTGTTATGATGAATTCTACGATAGCCACCTTATTATTTAAAAGGCTCTGACATATTACTATCGATTTGTCATATAAAAATGTTTATTTCTTTAAATCAAATAAAATCACCGAAGCCTTCACAATATTTAACTTTGAATATTCGTTGAGTTGACTAATAAAATGTTATTTAATATTAGTTTTGTAAAAAAATATTTTATGCTAGTCAATGACAGTTAGTGGGACGATATAATCCCTTAGTGATTTTTATGGTAACTTTTACTTAATTTTTGTTACTCGGCAATCCTAAAACCTTGCTCCTACTACTAAATCTTTCGGACTTATAGTCAAGTAAGTTTAGTAAAAACGTAATTCGAATCGTTGGACATACAGTGGCTCCGATGCCCCATGTCCGATGGCGAGATAAGATGGTAATCTTTTCGGATATTGCTCGGTATAATCATATGCACATTTTATTTTTTCCAAAGGGCGTTCTAAAGGCGTGCCGGACAAAGGCACGCTTAAAAATAAGCCATTGTAGTTCGCTGCGGTAATAAACTTTATTTGCGTCTCGCATTTATTGCGGGGGCAAGTGCGTTATTAGCTATGGGAATTAAATTATTCGATGCTAATAGATGTATTGATTTATCTCGATAATATTAATTGTAATATAATCCTTAAGAACTTTTTTTTCATATTTGTAAGCGATGCAATAAACCATAATATAATTAAGAAATTTTATGTTCCAGAAATAAAAAAATAAGCTTATAATTTTGATATATGTATTACAATGATTAAGCTATTACCTTTTATAGCTTAAAATAGTGTGAAATGTCCGTATCGATAGTGGCAATTAGGGGGTGTAGTCGATAAGTACAACACTAGCTAAAGAGTGAGGGGCGATCCGGAGCGAATTACGAGCGCGCCTCACCCGCAAGCGTCACGCGCACCGATTTACGCGCTTCACTACCGACAGACTAGTGATGTGCCTTGTATCGATAAATCGGAATCACTTTTTACGATTAAACATTATTGTTTATATGTTTATTGGTTGGAGATATTTTAGCAAAGATATGTAGAAAAATTTGTATGAAAATGAATTTATAAGACTGATAAATTTCTTCCTGTTGTAAAAATATTAGGTGTCTAGTTATTATATTTTTCACTTAAAACAAGATACCAATTTAGACAAATTCATATATAGTATGGGGGTATATATTTCCAACTAATAACCAGTAACATCTATCGTAGCAGATAGAGCCAAGCCAATCGGCCATTCATCAGAAATGTCATTTCGTTTAGTAAGTAGAGCCTTTAACCTTTCCTTTATTCTTTTCCATTTAAAAAGCCGGCAACGCCACTTATCTTTGCGCATACTCATGATGATGACGAGGGCGGAGGAGATCGCTTATCATCAGGCGAACCTCCTGCTCAGTCGGCCACCAAAACAAAAACCCATACATTAAATATTAACCAAGTATCGACATCGATTTCTCAAGCGCATGACTACCTGCCGTCGGCTAGCACGCGCTAAGTCCGTCGGCTAAAAATCCATGACCTCCCGACACTAACCGAATTATTCTCAGCCCAGATCGCCTGTTCGATTCCCGAGCCAATCTAGCAAGATGACAGCGATACCAAGTATACCTATTAACATTTCACTGGAGGCGAATGTGCACAATTAGTTTTCTCATCATAATAACTCATAATGTCGGTAATATTGGTTAATCGATCTATCAAATTTATTAATTATTAAGGAGGTGCAGTGCATTACAAGCAGGACATTTAATTTTTAAGGTAATAGGAACTTCAACTTACTATAGCCATGCCATTAGGCTAATTTAATTTGGTCCGGCCGCCGAAAGTGCCATAGTAGCAGCACCATCTTCCATCCATAGAAAACTAATGTTTAATAGTGCATTTGCATTTCGTTCGGTAAGTAAAAAATTTTATTCTTAAAAACAGCACTGCATACATACTTACATACACAGCCATATACTCGTATATACAAGTACAATGTCTAATCACAATATAAAGCGAAGTCCACTTTAATAGTTTTACATGGACGTTTTGTAAATATACGATTGTTATTTTGCTGTGGTTTAGTCCTTCAATAAAATAGGAACCCAATACCTTTTATTTTTAGAGTTCAAATTAATAACTAATAAATACGCAGTGCGTAGTACGTACTCGTACGAAGCCGGGGCGGATCACAAGCGATCAATAAACCGAATTATTGTATCAGAGTAACAATCTCCCGCACACACCGCGCCACGCCTCGCGGTGTTCATTAGCACGATTTTGCCAGTTATTTCATTTTTGCTTAATTAAATCCATTAATCGGAACAAAACTGTGCTTTCAAGGAATTGTTTTAGTAGAATCGGTGAAGAGCGCAAGCGATTTTAAATACAGTATCACTACATTAGACTATGGTTTCGATGCCTCTGAATGTATTGTTTGAATCAATTAATTATTTTCTATATTATGTAGGTATATATAGAAAATAATTGATAAGTGTTACATAGTAAAGATAGCTAATATTAATTGTCAGTATAGCAATTGAATCACGGTTTTCAAAAGGCTTCAAATTAGGGCACACTATCTATATACTATTTAAATTTAAACACACATAAATGTATACGAGATATGATTGGGGGAATGCTTTCTTCCTTCAAATTAAAGAAAGGAACTAGTGACCGCCTATGCATCGTCTAATGCGTCAAGTTCTGAGTCGCGCTTATTATATTTATTCGAGACTTATAATATATATATAATTTCGACATCGAACGATTAGAGCCGACAATATCCCTACATAGAAAAAAATAATTAAAAAAAAACATATATTCAATTAAAACGCTCTTTACGGTAACTTGATCCTCAACACTCTCTCTTTGTCCCGAAAAACAAGCTGTAATGGATATTTATACGTGGCGCTTGGCGACATGCAATGGATAACAAAAATCGTACTTTATTTGCGACTAACTTATTTATGTTCAATCATGAGATTAATGTTTCAATTAATTTTTACGTAAACCGACCGACCTTCTGAATTACTTTAGTAAATTTCCACAAAGACAATTTTTTTGAACCAATAGTAGGTCAATAAAATTTCAATATATGAGCTAAATATTTTAGTAACAAATTACGCAAATAAATATGAACACTTAATAAAGATTATAAACTATACCGAATCATAAATTGCGAACGCTTTTATAACAACCATATAATTATCTGTTTACCTTACATTCACACTGCGCGCTATAAATAATGAAAATAACTGAGCACTCAATACGCAGCGTATTTGTTTATCAATAAGTAATAATTACATAATTTAAAGTAAGCTTAATTTCGCCGTGAGCGGGGGCAGGTCGAGTTGTTCACGACAAAGACGTTAATACCGTATCAATTAATTGTAGCGATAGCATAATACGAGCTTTCCACACATACATATAAGTTGTTACAAATAACTTATAAGTTTTACACTCGCAAATCATTTATATAATTTAATATTTTGTTGGAAGAAGACATCGTTACGTGTGTGTGCGTTGAGCTATGTTTTAATAGACGGTCAGGTGATTTTTAATTAATACACAAAATATATAGATGACGGCGCCAGCGATGGCTGAGCGATAGTGCCGTCACCATGTTGATTAGGTGGTACGGGGTTCTTTACGTGGATGGCGTAGAACAATAACGTAAACGTGGATTATAACTTCACTTCACCTCACTTGTTTGCAATAATTACAATTGCAATTAAATCAGATCAGTTCAGTGGTAAACTGACAGATTCGTTTTGAAGGTGTGAGCTGTACGGCGACCCGAATAGGAATGTCGTCCCTGATACCGAAAACCCACTCTCTTAAATACGACTCTGTCCACGTGCCGCCATTACAATAACAACTGACATCTTGTTGAACTACCCTCGTACTACAATAATCAAATCAGCAACTGAATATTTCGCGATATCGTTTTCTACGACATGTGTATTTAAATGATAGGATTTCTTAGAGATAACAATAGTTATAAATAATAATAATAATAATATTTCAAGACATTTATACACAGCGCCATCTAGTTCCAAGCTAAACAGAAGCTTGTGTTATGGTAACTAGATAGCGGAATAAATTACATATACCTACTTTTCTTTTGTAAATACATACATATAATACAAAGCAACACCCAGACCCTAGAAAAATACAAATGTAGATTACAAATATATTTTTCCGGTGTGGGGATCGAACCCACGACCCTTCGACGGACGACAAATTAACATCTTATTATAATAATAAACAAAATTTAAAATCCCTACTCGTACAATAAGCTAAAAAGCTATTATGCCTATTTATCTATTAAACAAGCGATATCTTTCTCACCATAAAGATTTTTTTATAACCATTAATGTGAGCTATATAAAAGTGTTATAAAAAACTGTTCTTTGATTTTTTCAAGCTTCATTGTGAATGTAGATCGTATATTAGCAACGAGAATAAAAGGAAATTAAAAAGAAATTGTGCTACGGACGCCTCGATGGATCACAATGTGACGGCAACGAGAGTTCATATTGCCATTGGCAGTATAAGCTTACTGTTACGTTTCGTAGGAGATATATTGAAACATTTTTATTTTGTACTACGGTAGGAGCTCTCTTCGACTTTGCACGGGTAGTAGTAATGCATTATAACAGATTAATTTTATATTTGATTCATTATTTATGAAAGCACGTATAAATCCCATACAAACTTTTCTAACTTTGCTAATTCCACTTGTTCGAGGCTTTTCTTCGATATATAAAGTAGCTAATGTTCATCACATAGATAGAGATATACTTGATCCGAATGTAAAAAATCTGTCCAATAGTTTTAGACCCTCTTTATTTCAAACGAACTCAAATATGTCCTCTTTAATTAATACTATAGATAAAAGTATTAAACACAAATACGTGTTAATACAGGGTGTAACCAAAACACGTACATATTCTTAGAGCTAATAGACATCCAATGTTTACTGTGGATCATCTTTCACCCAGTTACCATAGCAACGGGCAATTCAAGAAATAACAACAAGTGAACGCGACAAAACAATCATTAATAAAAGGATTTGAGGTAATTATGGCTACAACTCAATGGGATACAATAAGAACCTTTATTGTACCCCGTGATGAATTGGGGTCGACTGCGTTTATTAAAACGGGCCAATGAATCTAATACCCCCGATATAATGGAGCAATTAATAAGACAATTTATTTGATTATGAAACCACGAATCAAGCTTTGGTTGGGAGTAAAAATCTTTCGAATTTTTTATAGTGAAATTATTTCGGAAAAAAAATCGGATTTAATTTTTTCATAACCTGTAGGTTATACCTACACATTACGTTTACTGTCTTTAATTGTACTAAGATGTTGGGACTACAGAAGTGTTTAACCATTTATTTTAAATTACAATTTATGTTAGAACTAATATTATATTCCCTACAAAGTCCTGTCACGGTGTAACTGTATTATGTTTAGTAAATTACAAAATATCGTTTAATGTTTATATTTTGTCATTTTTAAGCATTACTTTTTAAGGTACAAAAGTACCGGGGTGGTGGGGCGTGCCTAAGTAAAGAATCCTGAATGACAGACATAACCTAACTTTCGCCTTTATTATCATTTATGTATTTCAGCTATCACATTCAGCCTTAAAATGGGAGCTACAAACAAAATAAAAAATAAGGAGCAAATGTACATTTCCAATACCCAGCTTCGAAGTATTAACAATCAACACCGTCACACAAAACCAGCCCAGCAATAAGAAATAACGTTACAAACTTCAATATACGAACAACTTGGAACATAAAAACATCCGTAGCCCGCCCATAAGCTGACGAATAAAAATTGATAGTTAGTGCCCCTTTACATGCAGATGGTTGACGCGCGCTTGGTAAAGCCTCCATAATATTATGTAATATCTATAGTCGACATTCAAAATCAAAAATCATCTTAACATTAGAACGTTCTTTATAAAACTGTTAGATAAAACGATCATACAATTAGTTATTATCGAAATACAGAGATCATGCATTCAACGAATGAAATATTTTACTATTTAAATACTTTGTAATATTGAATGTTTTTTCTTGGAAAAATTATAAATATAACAAGCAGTATCGCGATTACCTATTGTCAGATTTGTTTTATAGGATTACATGTTTAAAGTAATAAACCGATTTTATGAACTTTAGCCTACAGATTACGAAAGTAAAGTAGAAATACCAATATAAAGGGGCTAAAACGAGGTGCCGGATTCAAAA
The DNA here is from genome assembly GCA_018238005.1 of Eurema mandarina. Classification (NCBI taxonomy): domain Eukaryota; kingdom Metazoa; phylum Arthropoda; class Insecta; order Lepidoptera; family Pieridae; genus Eurema; species Eurema mandarina. The sequence continues at coordinate 30,989 of DWAJ01000336.1, forward strand.
CTTTAAAAGGAAAAATTTAATTCCGTTGAAAGTTAGTATTTTACATAGTATAAGCTTACCTTTAAGGGAAAGATTCGGTTATTGTTCCAGTGTCGTGTTCATGTGAAGAGGCCCTAAAACCAGACAGTAATATGTTGAACGTCAGCGTGTCCCTAGACTTCAATGCCTTGATGGGAAACCGGGATTTATTTGTTTACGTAATAAAAGTCGTTTTCCCGTAGATATGTAATCTAAAGCCAGCCGATACAAAAATTAGGATATCGTTTCTTTGCGAATAAATGCATTTATTTGAGTTAATATAAGCTAAATCTAATGACGTAAATATCTGGTATTGTCAATTATACATATTCACTGTGAGAAAGGGGGGACAATTGATAATATTAACTTTATCAATATTTTAGCTACATAGCAAAATTTAAAGAACCCAAGCTAAAAGTATCTGAAAACGTGTTTTTTGATTTATCCTGATTATCCCAGGAACTACGCGATGGTTCCTAAAAATATTATGATGTTTTAATATTAGGTACTAAAGTACCTATTTGGCTATGGACTTACGGGTGCTCGAGAAGAGTTACAGGGCGCGACTATAGTATGATATAGTAACTTAGTAATAATATAATAAAGTTTATACTTGGAATAAACTTTGTTAATGAACTTCAGGCCACCCTAAGATTTTTTTCATACTTATGTTTTTAAGAAACAAGAATGAAAGAAAATATTTTTATCTATTTAAAACCTTAAGATAAAAAAAACTTAAAAATTTAATAAATAACAATCATTAATATGATTTAAACGCATATGAAATGTCTTTTGATGACACACACAAGCAAACTTGAACATGAATCAGGAATTTGGGTTTTTACGTTACTGGATTACTTATGATGAAGTCACTAAATTAATCTATATATGAAAATTGAATGTTGGTTAACAGAATACCTACCTACCGGGTTCGCCCATTTTGACTTTTTGCTCACGTTTTCTGACGTATTATTTTCGTCGTGTGCAAATTTATGTACCTTTTTTTTGACTATGGGAAATCGCCATAAAGGGCCATCCCGCCTAAAATCCATTGGTGCTCCATTTATTTTCTTTTTTTAAATGATTTTTTAACAGTCATTTGACCACGATCACGCCTGATCGTAAGCGAGATGTGGTCTATGTGGTGTATCTTGAAAAGTTCCACGTTGTATTCACTGGGAAAGACGGACGCCGGTAGAAGGTTCCACTCCTTGGCGGTTCTGGGAATGAATGAATTGGAGAACCGATTTGTACGGGACAAGGATGTTTCAACCGTGTATGGGTGGATGGTGGCTGTTCGTCTTGATGTTCTGTGGTGAAATGGGAACATCGCGCACCCTTGCGGGGGGGCTTGCACGGTCGCACGAGGCAATATACCTACTTAAGTTGTCATAACTTATTTAGAAAATATGTTCGAGCTTTATAAAGAAATTCATCTATAATAATTCTATATCGAAGACGTATAAATGAGTTTTTCAGCTTGTAGAACGTAACCTCAGAATAGACTCAGGTATCCTATTTTAAACACGATTACCAATAGATAGTCAAATTATTTGTAAGTGCTAAAGGTTTTATACATTTACTTATACGCAGAATTGATTGTAAAAAAATATGCAGGCGAAATATTTTTCACGCAAATGAAACCTAAGAGCTCAGTCAGTTGCAGTATAATAAGATGCTATCGAGAAAATCGCTTCAAACTGTGTTTGGGTTATGATAAAAATTCTGCTGCGTCCACTTTATAGGAAGTTTTTTACCACGTATTTATTTTGCAGCGAAACTTCTAGTGCGGCAAATGATTGCGCTTCCCAACTTAATATTATGCAATTTTCATCTTCAACTCGTAGCTTATCCTAGTTTGAGGGCTTTGACCGCTAAAAGAAATATAAAACCGATTATATATGAAGTATTTCAGCATTAGGCATTATCTCACTGAACGACTAGTCTTCGTGCTAGAGTAAAATAACCGAACAGTATGGGTAGATATGCAAAAACCAGTTAAGTACGACAATAAATTGATACGGCCATTCAACACATTTAAATAATTAATTTAATATATTTTAGAGTAAAATCTATATTTAATAACAGCGTTCAAATTGTTCGAGGCTTTATCTTAATAATAATATTATAGGTAATATAAATTCATATTATTTCAGTGTTTTAGTTGGTTTTCCCAGTATTTTGAAAATTACTAATGTGAATACATTTCCTGTACTAATTATTTCGTCATTGTAAAACACAATAAAGGATTTCTACATTTTTATTTTCATCTATAAGGATAGATCTTTACACAACATTTCACAAACTGATCTTTTTTTTTATTCTATTATGTGGTGCTACCCAGAACTTTGCTCCGGGCAGGGGTGCACTACATTGATGCTCCCCACTTTGAGTCATTAGATATCATTTATATCTGACGTCCGTGAATGTTTTTGAAGCCACAAACTTAGTAAGAAGACGAAAGAAGAAGGGTCATAGTTTTGTGAACTGCAATATCAAAGTTTAGTTATCTGGATGAAGTTCATTTAACGAGATAACTTCACCGGTTAAAGTCGATGAAGCCAAAATATGCCTTAAAGGACTTGAAAATATTCGTGTCAAATGAATCTGTACTAATATTGAGATTTTTTAGTAAGCGTCCTTGTGGGAAGTTAATATCTGGAACCATGATATTGAAAGTTTATATATATGACTAGCCGTTGCTCGCGACTTCGTCCCCGTCGATTTATTTTTCCATTATTTCTTCGCTCCTATTAGTCGCAGCGTGTTGATATGTAGCCTAAAGCCTTCCACGATAAATTGTCTATTCTATAAAATAAGAATTTTTCAATTCGAACCAGTATTTCCTGAGATTAGCGCGTTCAAACAAACAAACAAACAAACTCTTCAGCTTTATATATTAGTATATGATTTGCTTCTATATTAATTCAAAAAGCTAAAAAAATGAAATCGGATTTTACGCATGTGAAGGCACTTTCTAAGCGTATTCTTCTAAGCATATGGTTGATGACTTGTTTAATAGTAGGAGTTCCTAGGTTCCTAGGCCAATTAAAAACGTTTAAGCTGGCTCTTCTAGAAACATCTTTCATACTAAGTGTAGAAATCGTAGCACTATCTACAGTACTTATATTTACAAGAATATTCAGACAATTATACGTTATATAAGCGTATTTATGTAGTAATGAAATTCTTATCAAATTACATACCCAATTAGTGTCAAGACAAACAATTAAAACAAAATTGCGTCATCACCGTTCTCTTCGGTAATAACTTTATTTACATACATTACATATTCCCATCTCCCATAGCGATTTATTCAATTATGTGCGTTGTATGTAACACAATTTGTTGATGAAAACTTGATTAATCTGTGCATAAATATTTCTCGTAAAGGACTTGTATCGTGTTCTCGTAAGCGGAGTGAATCAGGTAAATAAAGCTCCTTTAGTGGAACAAGTATTATTATATTCAGTAAACTTAGAATTCATACAAATTTGTATGAAGCATGATACCCTGAGGATTTCGTCTAACATCTTTAACCAAGCAATCTTTAACAACTTTTTAACCAAGTGCTTAGTGGTAGCTCAACTGTTTTCTACTTGAAGAGTCGTGGGTTAGATCCCCGCACGGGAAATTATGTACCTAATAAGCATTTTTGTGTACCTGGGATGTAGGTGTTGCTATCCATAATAATGTACGTATTATCGAAAGAAAAGTATGTAAATGTAATTATATACTCGCCATAACATAAGCTCTACTTAGCGTGGCATTATATCACGTCATATAAAAACACCTTTTCCTGAAATATTATGATTATTATGCCTGGATTCTAAATTTTAAGCAGTCAGGTAACTGATGTTTTTTTGCTTGAAATAATTCTTGTTATCGGAAGAAAAATCATTAAACATGAAGTGGTCTCTCTCTGTCTGTCTCATCATCTGTACTGTTTTACAATTCCATAGATCTAGTAGGGTAGATTATAAGCCTAAATCGGTTGTTTCCAACCTACGAGATACTATGACTATTCATAATTAGGTATTTAGATTTCACGGTGCTAATTAAACCACATAACGTACTGTGACGCATATAAGTTTGAGATAATAATTATTATGCTCTGATTTAATTTGTGCTTCCTTGCATCCGGGTTAGTCCCGATTAGTATAGAAACTTATAATATTGATAAAACGAATACGTATTTGTTAGTTAAATATTTAATTACAATTTAAAAGTTTCCACCGTCTGTCCTGCTTCAAATGTTGAGTCTATAAAACTATTCAACAGTTTTTTGTCTCAATCTTACGTTATTAAAGATAATAATAGTAATAATAATAATAAAAATTCTTTATTGTCAATATACTATGTACAATACTGAAATACACCTTAAAACTAAAAATAAAAATACAGCAAATAGTGATTTCTTACAGGCAACCTGTAGTACGGAAAACGTGGTGTGATTTATAGACATATGAAAGAATGCATACATAAAAAAAATTACATTTATTTTTTTATATATTGTTAAACTCGTATAACGAGTTACTTGTTTTAATTCTTGAAAAACTTCTCCGCTTCGTTTTTTGATAGCAGTACCTAATAACAATTATAGAAAATTTCAAATATTCATGTCAAGTGTTTCACAAATCCACTTAATCAAACAAGGCAATAAAGTTAGAAAATAAGGAATTTTAGAAAAAGGCAAGAATTTCTAGAAAACTCTAAACACGTCAATAAATATGCTCAAGCAAATTTAATGTACTTCGCGTCGCACTTTCACAAGAACAACACAATTTATTCCCGAAATTGCCACTCCATTACAATGTGGCGCATTTAATTTCATAGCTGTCTGTGTTTCCTGGATTTTGAATAAGTGAACATTTATTGAGTACCGCTAACTTGGACTCGTTATCAGATCTTAACTTATCTTTACATAATATATCTTTACATAAAAGCTTTAACCCGCGGCTTCGCTCATGGATTCAATCATCGAAATAAATATCGGAATTACAAGAACCTATATTCATTTTAATATCTCCAACAATATGTATACAAAATTTTATAATGATCGGGTCAG
>DWAJ01000337.1:0-36022 GCA_018238005.1 Eurema mandarina
AACGAGCGTACCTTTCCTTAAAAGGCCGGCAACACACTCGTGACAACGCGAGTGCTCATGGGCGGCGCTGATCACTTCACATCAGGTGACGCGCCTGCTCGTTTGCCCCCTATCATATAAAAAAAAATAGGAATAGAAAGGAAGTCGCGTGTGTAAACAATATATACTTACTGACACAAAAGTATCGTTAGACAGTGGTATGATTCGGCCAGCCATAGTGCGTATAGGCCGCTTAATTATTTCCATGAAAATAATTATACTCTTGCGATTTTCTATTGGTATATCAATCCAATTCATGGCGTACGCTGCGTCTCTGAGCTTAATACTCTAGTGAAAAGGTAAGGTTTTAATTAGAATATGTAAAAGTGGATAAATATATAACAAGAAAATAACTAGCTGCCTGTGTTATAAAATAGTAATAATTTGATTTACTTTTTATTGTATTTAATTCAATAAAAATTATTTTAAAGTATTAACATTTATACGAATACGTATTGTTTTGACGTTCTATTTTATCTATGGTACCTACTGGTGTTCGTTCTATTTTATCTACCGACTTGTGATGCATAAACATGTAAAAAGAAACGGTTGGAGTTAATAGTTATAAGTATGTGTATAATTAAAAAAAAAACATGTCAATGTATCTGCACATATTTTTATATTCCTACATACTCAACTATAACTAGGCCCATATCAAAGGTAAAAGCAATAACGATTATTAGTTTTTGTATGTATCAAACAGCAATTCCAATCCAATTAGAGTCAAAGAAAATACTACCTCGTATTTAACTTCACTACCGTAGTAACAGCAAATAAACATTTCAAATAAAATACATGTAATGTACGTAAGCATTGAAAAGAATTGCAGAGACGCCACTTCAATCTGAAAAAAATATTTTTTGTAGTTTGGGTTGAAAGTTAAATGAGAAGAGAAAAATATTTTACATACATCTACCAGTCTGTAAACTGATGCGCAAATAATCCAGCCGCCTATAAGAAACTGATAAGCCAATACATTTCCAAAAATATGTTCGATACTTTCTGTGAACCTGAAAGATAAACTAAGTTTATCCTTTATTTTTTATATAAAACAACATTTTAATTAGTAAGTTTCATTACTTTAATATTTCTCCGTGATGTAACAAGATGTCCTTAAAACGCCTTTGAAAGACTGAGCTGAATGTTTCAGTTTTGCTAGAACTTTCGTCTTTACATAATTTCACAATAGTTGACAAATTGTAGCTGAAAATTTTAAATTCTAGTTAAAGGATAGTTGGCTTGGATTGTTTCTACAACTTTGTCTAGTATTAATAATGGAATACAGTATAAAAATTGTACATACCACAATATAGATAATTGTGCTTTAGATTGTGCCAATAAAGTTGAGATCATAACATCCATTGTTGTATTGCTAAATGCTAGCCACGTTGTAGTTATCCAGACATACACAGCACTTATGTAATAACTAAACTCGTACAGAAAGAAAGGATAAGAAAACGGTAGATACGATTTTTAATTTCTATATAAACGTGCTTTTCATTTCAATAATAGGTATTTAACTCAGATAAATAGTAAGAAATTATAAGGGAGAAGATGATCTATATCGGCTGAACCGATTTTTCTGATTGACTGAATCAATTTTTTTTTTATCTTTATTTTATATTCGAAGTTTTGCGCACCGGCAGAGGAAGTAGATACATATAATAATTAGCTCCGAAATCAAATGATACCAAACTTACTTGGGATCTTGATTTTCATCATACGGTAACCAAATAGCAAACTCTATATGGTCTCCTTTTAAATGTAGATATGTCGGATACACGAACCACAAAAAGCAGGTTGATATTGCAAGACCGTTGTCACAATATAGTAGAATTTTTGAGTATCGTGCCGTTTTCAGTAAAATCGACTTATGCTCTTCTATATCCTGGTTATACAGAGGACCTAATTCACGGAAAAGTTTAATTATCTCATTTTCAAGATTTTTTAAAGTACATAAGAAATATCTTTTATAAATATTCGATCGGCACTTAATCACCAACTTAATGGACTCCGACAGCATAAGCGTATATATTTTTTTATATAAGTAACAATTTCGGTGTAATAAATATAAACTACAAAATAAACATTAAAAGAAAAGAACCATTGGGAAATGTGATGTCTTTCTATCCATCCGTTAATGCTACAGCACTAAATCCCGGACTTACTTGCAGATAAGACGTTGCCAGCATTTAAAATTGCTGTTTGATTCAAGTTTTTATATATAAATAGGAAAGTTTAATTTTACCTCGCATTATTCTTAAAAGATTTTCTATGTCATTTTGTCGCACCCACAGGAGAATTTGTTTATAGATAGCGTCCGTGTGTGTTAAAAATAAAAACATCGTTCCCATTACTTGGCCCAAATTTTCTCGAACCTACAATGTCATTAACAATGTATTCGAGGCCTACAAAGTTTCGCATTTATCTTGACACTGAATACGAGATGCCTTACCTTATAAACTTTTAACGCTTGTTGTATAGTATAAATTACCATTAAAGCTAAAACGAAAGTCATGTAAAGTCTATGTATAAATCTGCGCAATTTCGAAGAACGCAGATCAATTTGATAATAGCCTGCCACGCGCAAATTTAAGAAGTGCGGAGCAACGCTGTAGTATGATAATTTCATTTCCATTGTCTAAAAGCAATTTCCCAAATGCCGAAAGTTTTACAAGAATCCAAAACCGTCGATACAATGGCGAGGGGAAATTAAATTTCGCTTATTCCACAACAAACTGAAGGTCTTCACTATCCTTGTACTAGCTTATATACGTAAGAGGCTAATTTAATTTCGCGAAATAATTTTGTTGTCAATCAAATAACAAAGAGCGATAATTAAGCTGCATTTAATTGTGAATTTTAAATGAATTGAAATGCGAGCTACGTAATTTTCTTGCTAATTGTACGCGGTTGTTTATTTTGCTTATTAGAGTAATTATGAATAAACAATATTGTGTTAAGACAGCTTATTATTCCTCAAGCTTGCAAAATTCAGGCATTTATGTTTTGATATAATTATAAAGTAGTGCTTATTTCTTATATAATCGTTGTATAAATAGAACAGAAACCGTGCATGCATTGGTGCATACACATAGCAAGATTGGCAATTGAAATTAACATAAAATTAGTAAAGCTTTAACCCATGCTTAACTTTTATACTCTTTGCTAAAAATTTTAGATGTTAATCCAAGACACTATCTTATATATTTTCTTATTTACTAGCGACCTGCCCCGGCTTCGCTCGCATATATTATGACGTAAGCCATAATATCTTTTAAGTTAGATCAAACTGCACACAGTATGCAAATTTAATTTAAAATCGGTTCAGTAGTTTAGAAGTCAATCGCGGACAAACAATGGGACACGTAATTTATATATTTTAAGATACTAATGGCAAATTTTATTCAAAAAGGTTTTTGATTATTACTTTCGGTTGTCGGTTATACAGGTGGAACATCCAAGCAATGCTAAAATACTGTACAACTTACAAGTTACACGTGTAACTGATGTATTACATTTATAACGAACTTGCTTGTGTAAATACACCCTCACTATTTCAATGTAACGTCGCGTTACATTTAAAAATTATAATTAGCATTTAAGCACACACTTTAAGAAAATAAAAGGTTATAATGTTTCTTACAATCGCATAAAATGTTATTTATGAGAGAAAAATCTGTGTGAAATAATTACAGCACTGAATGTTCGGGCTTGTTCACTTTAAACATTTTACGGGAACAAGAGTCCTTGGCAGCAATATTTCTTCAACATTATTGCTCTCGACTTAAATTAACATAAACGTACTGTTTGTAAGAAAAATTATGAACACTATTGTCTGCATTTATTAAATATAGTACCACAAACATTTTTATTTATTTTTATTCGCTTGCAATTTTAATTTTGTTTTTATAATATACTATATAATTACTCAATTTAGGCATATTGTGGGTAAATAATAACTGGCTAAGTGGGCGTCAAATAATATAGAATAGGGTTCCGAAACTAATATAATAAATCTGAAGAGTTTGTTTGTTCGAACGCGCTAATCTCAAGAACTATTGGTTCGAATTGAAAATTTTTTTATTGAATAGAACATTTATCGAGGAAGGCTTTAGGCTACATAATATCACGCTGCGACTAATGAGAGCGAAGAAATAATGGAAAAAGAAATCGACGGGGACGAAGTCGCGAGCAACGGTTAGTATTCTATATATTATAAGCAACAGGATTTAGAAGGCAGGGTGGGTATTTATTACAATGAATAAAATATGAATTTCGCTATTTTTATACAAAGATTTCCAAGTAAGCTTATTTAAATCTTACTGAACAACGTTATCTAAGCCATTATATTTTCCTTCAAAGCTCATTACATGGACTACCTTCTTGAATATTTCCAGATTTTTCGAATTTCCAGGAAGCGGTTTAGCTTTAAGAGTTAGGAGGTATTTATAAAAAATACTCGATCAATTAGGATGTATTTCAAATCAATAAGTGAATCAAAAAACATTGTGGCAACCTCTGTATGATACCTACATACTATAGCGACACTATAGGATTGATGTGAGAAAAAAAACATTTCCACTTTCCGTATAGGGGAAATAAAATAAATAGTTGTCTTGATTTTATTTTGGGCAGCTGCTATCTAGCACTAACGCTATGATGCCGAAACGTAAACTATGGTCCCTAAAATGTACACTATCAGCTATATATTAGCAACGTTTATACTATGAAGCAGAAGGCCGTACCTTCAAAACTTATTCGATGAATCTTGGTATTTATAAGGACTACCTGTAGAGATAGCGCGCATTTCTCGACGAACGCCATTGTGATCGTTGCGTGAATTACGCAGGTAATGGGCCGCATTAACAGCGTACGTGCCTCGACATTCATTTAACTAGTTAATTAAACCGGCAAGATTCCAACGAATCCCTACCTGGATGACACCGCCCTCTTCATAATTCTTTTGAGGAAATTTTAAGTAGAGCGCTCCGCTGTCCTTGTTTAAACGGCGAATTTAATTTAGGAATGTTGCTTAATGTTTTTCAAATTATTATGAGAAATGTTAATAGAATGCTTTCGCTGTGAATAGGTTTAAAGCTCTCATTTACAAATTCTGGTGTTTATTACATTGATATTATAATTAGGTATCTATGTCATTGTTTGTTGAAGAGCTCTGAGCTTGATTTGAAAAATTAGAAGTACTTATTTAGAAAACTTGCAAGTTATTATTATGTATTTAATATTAAAAATATGATTAAATATATTAAATGTTATTGTTCAAATGTATGACTTTGTCACTTAAATTACTATCAGATAAAATTGATATAGTACCTCCGATTTGTAAAGGGTAAATAACATGGTTGAGAAAAACAGGTTCATTCAACGAAAAGGTTTGTATGTGTGGGTGGGATAAATCAATATTATTAGTAAAAATACACCAATCACAAGTATTGTTATTTCACTGGACTACTATTTCAAAAATGAAATTACTGCGAAGTCCTGGAACACAATAATCAAGCTAAAATCCTTTATTTAGTATTATAAATTAAAAGACAAAATAATTCAATGCCAACTTATAAAGTAAAATAAATGTTCCATAGATGCTTTTGTGTCTTGAGGGGTCTTGTTGGGTCTATAAGATCCATTATCACGATATCACTCCTTGTGATCTAGATTAAGAAATTCCTAGAAACAACAACAGTTATGCTTTTGAGTCATTTACACGATTATACAGAATGATTTGTATGGTTTACTTATTTATTTAAAAATAAGACGGACTCAGTTTTCATCGCCCAAAGATGCGGCTACTCCAAGCGAGACGTGCGTTGAGGAGAAACTTATTGCAGACTGGAAAGTAGTGTTTTAATATTTCTCACTGTAAAAGAAACTGTAAATATCTAAGCCCTGATTTTTAATATAAGAAATTTTATTGCATATACATATAATAAGTACGTAGGTAAGCCTAATATTTAGCAGAAATTCTGTTTGATTGTTATTTTAGGAATTAAAAAGTCATTAAGTATCATTAGAGATGTTTCGAAATTAATTACACACGCACATCGGCTCTGTAAATGCAAGGACATAATAGCTCAGACTAAGGTTTGTTTCCATTTCAGGAATAATGAAAGCAGCTCGAATATCCCAGAAGGATCAAATGTACCTAAAACAAAGCAAGCCCGTCATTTGTTGTTCTCAAATTAAAGGCGGAACGTACATTTCGCTTCGAGCAAATAAAAATACATGTAAACATAAAGAATGCTTTTTACATTGCAGCTCTTATATGTAAAACTGTGTGGCAGATATTTTCCTCTCGTTGGAGGGTTAATTAGCCATCGTAACAGTTTTCATAATTTTATTTTAGGGGAGAAGAAATAATATTGATTGAAAAAATTTTGATCTTGATTTGAAGGGAAAGTTATAGGATGCGTTATCTAAATCACAACATAATTTTGTTTAGATTAAATTATATTGTCTTCCTTTCTAGTAGATAATGCAATGAATTAAATATCCTAAGTCAATAAATTACTTTAAATAAAATATTTACAGTAGTATAATTCTAATTTTCTATTTATCTAGCTCATAAGATTTTTATGCGATGTTTGTAATACAGATTAAAAATGTCAGTGTGTATTCTACCTCTTTCTATATTTTTGTTTCTTTATTTGATATGATCCTCAGAAAAGGACTGGTTGTAAATAAAAGTTGGCGAGTGCGGCCCACATTTTCTCCTTATGTTTACTTTATAAATAGCAAAAATCACGACTCGGTATAAGCACGGCTGAGATAAAAATTATGTAAACGTCAACAATATTCCTAAGAGCGCGCGTAGAGCGTATCATTAAGATCCTTATAAATATTACTTCAATGGATTCAATACTACCTATTAACGATAATTATACTTTTATATAATAATAGGAACATTCCAAAATGGTAGACAAAAAATGTAATAAATATTTTTTTAATCATAATACAATAACTGTTTCCGTATATAATATTATTTACACTTCCTAAAGTGTCGTCCCTCACGAACGAATCTGTTTTTAATTAATTCAACAATCACAGCACATTTATATTGAGAATCCCTGAAGCTAGCCCAAAAAATATTGTATTTTTTTGATTATGTTAAATAATATGAAAATAATCTTCCGAATTAACTCACCAATCATTTTTAATGTCGCTATATTATAAAATGTTTACTTGTAGAACACTTTCTTCCGTAACAGCAGTCAAAGGACAACTACTTCTCTCTTTAATCCTTTAAACGTAAGCGACCGCACTTAAACCCTTTGTAGCAGCAGTACACATTTGCTTTGGTATACCTTTGTCCATAAAAGCCAATCACAGTCGATTAAACGATTCATCAGGTTCTAATTTGGAGTTCAAGTTAAAAAGAATGCTTCAAAATATTCCTTGCAATCTATTTTAACTGACTGCAGCGGATCCCGTAGGAAGCGTAAGGATCTGAACAGTTACATTAATTTATATGAGTCTATATGTAGGATGTACCTATATACATGTATCTACCGACGTAAGTCCTAATCTGACCCGATTTTAATAAGCGAGGTATCAAACCTTATAACTTATAAGATATATAAATAATAAATAAATTTCAGATTACTTATTCATCAAGTTGCATAGTCTATGGAACGTACCAATCAACAGATACCCTCAACTTACAAATATAGTAAAAATAAACGACGGGGTTCTCAAATCACTGAAACGTTAGTCCGAATCTTGCCGTGCGACGCGCTTTTTGTAATATGGCACTCGGTTATAAGCTTTAGGACATCGACTTTTTGTGTTTATATATCAGCTTTACCTCTTTTACTCTTTTTAATTGTGAATTGTTGTGATACCCATTAGTTTGGAGTTTACTTAGTTTGGAGCAGAAAGTTCAAGAAATCAGGTATGTGATATTATATTTCATTTAGATACACCATTAAAGTGTTTATAAGTCATATCACTTATAACCTAAAGAAAGTACGTATCTATTTTAAGAAATTTTGTTTAAAGTTGTATTTATTACAACCGTTTTTAGTAAAATTCATATTTTTGTCATATTTTATCACAAGTGATATGAATTATATTCTCATTTGTTGTCGTCTATCAGATATGAATTTCTATTTTTGCCTTCACACGCGTAGATTTAGCACAAACAAATTTGGAAATTGGTCTGCATTGGTCGAAAACCGCGGTTAATAATTTGCGAATGATTAAATGAGAGCGGTAAATAACGCTGTATTATGTGGTGACATCGTACTCGATACGGCTTGAATAGCTTTGCTTTATGTCTGTGCTGGTAGATGTTTCCGACGGGAGCCGATGTGTTTCAAGCTAATTAGCTTTTCAAAATTTTCACATAGGATTTTGCGCACGACATTCTGTACCGAATAGGAGCGAAATAAATCATCAAAATTTATTTTAATGACGACATTTTTCCCATTTCAAATGATTTATTTAAATTTTATTATAACGCTATTTTTGAAGTATTTTTATGATTAAAGTTTTTAACGATTTAACAACAAAACAAGTAAAAATATATATTTATTTTAAATAAAATAGAGTAGCAACAATTCAGTGATAATCAGATTGTCACGGAATGTTGAGTTTCCCTGGGCCGAGAAGTGAAACGGAAAAATCTACCGAACAACCGCTGACAGTATATATCTTAAAACATTGTCACTTTCATTACAAGTATTTCTCACTTGAAAGCATTTTCTGTTATGACACTTTAGGGTCTAGTTGTATCTATACGTAACGTATACTAAAGTATATGACTTCCTCATTGTTGCTATTGAAGTGATAGTTTTATTAATTGATGTTGAAGTCACGACATTTATATAAAAATTTAATAAGTAGGCAGATATGTTATGTATACGACGTTCAGCCACAATTCAAAAAGTATGAAATAATATAATCCTTAATTTAAATTAGTTTAATAGCATACACACTCGTCGTCATCCCTTAAAAAATTACGACCAGACTCAGTTAATTTGCGCAAAAATTTCACAAAGGTTCATAATACTGAGGCCGTTTTATTTAAAAGTTTAAATTAAAACGGGTCATTAATTAGCAGCAATCAGTCAAGTGGCTAAGCCTGGCGCGTGACAGCGTCCAGAACTTATCTAAATAAGATCTGTGACGGCAACCTGCGTGATGAATCTGGTTTATCCATATAGCACATTGTTACTTTTTTAAATATTTACATAGCGTAGTAGCATGTATACCTATTATATTGTCGTATATGGCTTGCACTTTTTAACCATCTAGTATGTTACATATAGTTTTCACATATATTATATACTAACTGACTCGTGCCAACTTCGTTGGGCATAATGTTAGATAATAATCCTTTTTTATATTTGTAACTCAAATAGGAATTTTTGTTTTGTTTTTTATATGTTTTTTATATGGCCTATGGCACTCAGCATTAATGTGTCTTTCTATTGGTGAAAGAATTTTTAAAATAGGTTCAGTAGATCCCGAGATTACCCCTTACAATTTAACAAACACACAAACATTACTTCTTTATAATATAAGAATAGATTATCGATATATTACATTTAAAAGTTTGTAAGTATGTTTGGATGATCGTTATTTATTTAAGTTCTTATTGGATTTGGCTAAAATTCAGCTTGCAGATAGATTAGACCCTATGTATATATATTATAGGCTAGTTTGTATCCTGGTATTGCCTCGGGAACGACAACTACCCGGGTAAAACCGCGAGGCACGTCGGTATGCCAATTTGATCCATCAAGTATGTATATATTGAAATATATATTATCCGCATTTCCTAATAAATCACAAAACTAAAACGCTTTTCGTAAGCAATCTATTTAAAAACAATACAAATTAAGCGGTGTATTTAAAGTGAAGCATTTTGTTACAAGACTTGTAAGAAAGACATAAAACTGCTGCACTGGAATATTTTAAACATATTTTAATACGAAAACATAATAAATCGTGATAAGTCGCAATAACTTCCCAGAATTGTTTAAAGTTTCGCTAGCAATATCTCAGCGTTTAAATTTTAAGGTAATGCAAAGTGCGACGCTTATCAGTAGCTCATTAGCAGTAGTTCTGACTTTCATTTATAAGCTTACCCTTTTATTGCTATGTAAGTTGTTAGATTTAATTTACTTAATATCATACGTACAGCTTAAAGAATGTTCTGTGTAAGGGAAATTTAGATTAAACGTGACTAGCGAAGTCCCTGTGTGGAGTGTTACAGTAAGGAGCTTTCATAATGAATGGATTGAAAGAAAAATCCCGTAGCTAAATATTTCTTCAACGTCCGTCTTGTGTGTAATTCGATAATCTGATAGATCTGTGTCCGTATTTAATCTAAGACTTTGAATTTTATTTTCTATAATATGTAATTAAAGAGCTAGGCGTACATTAATTTGGTTAAGTTTTCTCGTTTTGGATAATAATTATTAATGTAAAAATGTAAGGTGTGAACTTCATACTAGATATTAAGTTCACACCTTAATTTTTTTACAGAATAACAGTATACCTTTAAAATACTATTATGTGGTATATAACAAAAAAACCTAACGAAAAACAAAAAAACTACATCAGTCTGTAGGAACCGTACCTTTTTGGTAATTCGCAATAACATAGCGCTAATGACCCGGCATTCACAAGGGAGAATTCTCAGCTAACTGCGACATTAAGACCTTCTTATTTGGCTATTTCACTTCGTTATGGGACCTTTGTGGGATTCTCAGAAAAATGTACAATTTACACAAGCCATAAAGTCCATTTTCGGGAATTCGAAAACTTGTTATGAATGTTATATTTATACCCACTCTATAACTTAAGGTTGTCCCTTTTTGTGTATGTCGGCTTGTTAGAAAACTTTTGGTAAATACGAATGGTTATAACGTACGTATAAGCATCGCTTACTAAACATATAGCTTTTTAAAAATAATTCTAATCAATAAATATCGTAAATAAAATTAACTCAGTACATTCATTTTATATCAATAAATAAAAGGCAAGGCATCTAAGTAACTGATACTGGAACCTAAGGTATTTCTAAACAATCTAAACATCATGTCTGTCTTTGCTTGTTTTGTTACGGTCTTTATTGCTGCAAGAGAATGCTAGTTAATTCAAGATTGATCAATTATTTCCTTCAGAAACTACATGTAAGAACTGATTATGTATTTCTCAAATAAATTTTATTCATATATTCAACAAGCTACATTTAATAAACCTTATTAATTTTAATCAAATAGAAGCTATTAATACATATTATTTTATAATAACACCATTTCAATCCCATTCATTACGCAGTTCAATATAACGGGAAAGGTAAATAAATGATTTAATATTTAACTAGCGTATACAGATTTCTGAGGTGTGTTAATCGTATTTACAACGAAAAGCTGTTTCGTATTACTGGCAGTTCTACTTGCTTAGTTGGTACTGAATTGAAAAGGAGTACCTACTTTACTTAATTACCTTTTACTCGAACAAGGTGGGTTTTTATTTTTTCTATTTATGAGTTTGTTTTCTAGTCTTAAATGAAATAACCTAGTTAAATATAAAGATTTATTTATACTATGCCTTACGTATTTTAAACTTTTGCTGAGTTTTTTTCATAATGTAAAAATATTTTTTACCGTGGATATGAAATGTAAGTCTTTACTGTAAGAACTCGTACTATCTAGTTTAAACATAGGTACCTATCTTTATATACATCTATTACAGAGATACATTTGCATGTTCCATTCCCAGTTAAATCCTATAACATTTAGCCGAAGACGTGTTCGATAGTATTATGCATACCATTCTTTATGGCTAAGCAATACGCAATGTCTGTATTGGCACCCAATTAGGGGTGATATATTTAATGAATAGAACCGACACGGTACGGTAGCCTCTGACACGGATTCAATTATAAGGAAGTGTGCAGGGCCGTAACCCATAGCGCTGTCGTGAGAGCGCCTGCGGCTTCCTGCACCCGCACCACTTAGAGCTATGGTAACTAAGCCCAGCTGTAAGCTATACGATATAGCGACGCAATTATGAGTATACTGATAGTATACTTACAAAACTATCTCTTGTTTTTCGATCTATTTTCAAAACAAAATTATCTTTTAGCAACCCACAATCTGACTAGCTAAAGTCAACTATGACAAAAATAAACTACAAACGATGCGTAATAATATTATCTTTCTAAATAGTTTAAACCACACCACAATTTTTTATTATATTTTGTATCTTTGTTATGTTAAAAATACTATTATAGATAGACAGGCATCAATACAAGCTTTTCGGACGAGGAACATTGCTCGTACATGAAGGACATAATATCAAAAATAGGTATAGGTGAGGAAAATCTATCGCTCGTGAATAGAGTGCTAATGCCACACCAACCTACTATTCCCTGTTTCATTTTTAACACTCGTCCAACCACGCAACTCTTCGAAAGCATTTTTGTATAAGAACTTATCTTATGTAGATATAGTGCAATTTCACCTGAGTGCAAAATAAAACGCCCACATTAACGCAAAGACCTTTTCTAAAAGACAATTCTATAAAGGAAATGTGACCGAAGTCTCGCTAGTATAATTTAATTTTGTTGTTTGTAAAGTGTGCTTTGGAGTTTCCTCTTTAAATCACGTTTAAGTATTACAATAAATTATATGTATGTGGGTTCGTAAATGTTGCACTGTATGTATTTTATTTAGCGTTTTTACAAATGCACTGCTGGCTTAAATTGTTATTGTATTATTAATAGCTATGTAAAGAAAAAATATTGGTTTAATTGGTTGGAGTTAGGTTTGATTTTTATAATTTTTATATAAAAATATGAAAAGAGAAACTCTATTCTTCAAAAACAATGAATCATGTTTATTTTTATGCTTGTTAAAGAACATAATTTAATATACGTAGTTCGAGCAATTAAATCCAAAATACGCTAAATAATGGTTGTATAATGAAATAGATTGCGCTATCTCTTATCATTCAAACGAAAGGTGCAAATTATCTGACTGATATGGAGCGTCGCGCCATCTTGTTAATGATAAAAGGCACTATTACTTATTAAGTTAAATATCTTGTTAAGTAGTTCTGTAGTGATCTCAGGTAATGTAATGAGTTATGAACCACGCTGGTTGTATTTGTTGGAGACTTAGCATATATACAACTTTTGAAAAATATTCTTTCCGAGTTAATTAAGTGTCAAAGGTTATAACACTCACAAATATTAACTAGCTGTTGCCCGCGACTCCGCCCCCGTGGACTTTCATATAAACTTTTGACCCCCTTATAAAGTTTTCATTATTTTTAAGATGTATTGTGCTATTCGGGGCGGGGACTAATCCAACGAACCAAAAACCATGAAAAGTGGTCTAGCCGATCTCGAGTTATAAGTGTTGTAACAAACCCGTCTTTGTTTTATTATTCCTAAAACACTTACTATAAGGCCCTTACAGCAAAAACCGCAAACGTTCTAACCTTTCTACTAACAACGTATTGCAATAAAATGCCCCGATTTTTATTTGCATGAAAGAAAATGCAAAGATGCAAAAAAAATATTAATCGGTAGGTACTTATGCTTCGCTTAAGTCAATTGAAACGATCTTTATTTATATGCGAAATGCGTATTCTAAAGAACCTCTATCAATTTTTACCGCATGTTCAAGTATTAAATCCTGCTGGCATTATGCAAGTTAGACTGATACTATTAACATCTCTGCATCTTATTCAATTTCTCAAGCCAACATAACAGGATTAAAGATCGTCTCCCTAGCGTTACTTCCTTGAAAACTAATTTTGGGAACAGACCTACACAATACAAATTTGTATCAGGTCAGAGAAGATAATGTAAAGTTACGAAGGCTCTTTGGGGATTTAGTCCATAGAGTGGCATTAAACTACTATTGGATTCTCGTATAAGTAATTTCTAACTTATTTTAAAGCCGTCTTATACAGTCCTTACCGTCGCTTTGCACTTTACAGTTTTAAAGTTAAAATAACGACTTAAAAATCATAAATAAAATTGAAAATGTAACCGACTTGAAAAATAAATAGTTACTTCTATAGTAAAAATGTTACTATAAATTAAAAATACTTTTTTTTGTATTAGAACGTTATAGTAGACGGATAAAGGTTCAATATTTTAGGTTATGTTGACTCTATTTAACGTACTTCGAATTATAGCTCAGATAGCTCATAACAGCAAGACTTAGTACACATATAACTCAAAGTACAAAGCTATCTCTGTAGAACCGATATAGTAATTAATAGTGTAATAATTCCTGACACCGATAGTTGTGTACGAAATGCCATAACGTAGATTTACGCGGTGGCTTTTAGCGCATTAAGCTTATTGTTTTACAACAAAAGATAAAGGGGAAGGTTAGTTTCAAGGTCCTTTGTTCGTTAATGCAACGTCATACCGTTTTCTTGACTTAGTTTATTAACAGTAAGACTGTTGGCGTCCATTTTCGTTACTATCAATTTGTTTAAGCGTGCCTTTGTTCTAATGGTCGGGGGCTACCTCGCTCTGTTTATATTGTTCCATTCGAAGCACTTTTAATTGTTTTACTTAATTCATTTTAAGCTATATGTTTGTGTAAATTAGAGTTACGTGTAGCATACGTCTAATGTTCCTTACATGCTTAGTAATTAATAGTGTGTAGATTGAATGAGTGTGTAAATAAATATAACGCATACATATTTAACTGAGAATGTTTCATTGAATACTAAATATTAAGTTTACACAAGGAACCAGTTGGAGTTCTGTTGCAGTAGTTAGACATTAGTTTGAGTATACAGTGCATATGTTAATACTTATACTTTAATATTTTTTTATTTCATTATAGGACTGATTATGATAGTAAAATTGTTTGACTTATTTTACACAATGCAACTAAAATTATCGTACCTAATTTTGGCACAGCATTTGTATTATAGCGCAAATCAGGTTTTATAGTACGTAGTATTGTATCAGCCAACCTTGTTAGTGAGCACCGAACACTTATCGATCTACGGTAAGCACGGAGTACGAGTGATAATTGTTTTTGTGTCGACCAACAATTAACAGACGCCTGTGGGCGGCGCGGTCGGAGCTCGCGCCAAGTCTCCGCTAGACCGACGGCAATTTCCGTTCAACGACGCCTGTTAACAACACCTGTGTTCGCTTAAAATATACAAACTTGCAAAATACAATTTTTATATAACGCCCATTTGATGATTCTGCGGCAGATGGAACTGGGGCGTAACGCGATCGCTCTGATGCGCACTTGTACTGTAATGCTTATTATTCTCGCCGTGTGCTGATAATTGCAGCAATTTGGATATAGAAATTGCTGTTTTCACATCGAATAGTTTGTGATAATTAGTTCTATTATAATCAATGCTGCCTACGCATGTCAATTAGTTACACAATTATATTTGAATGTAAATTAAGTCAAAACGAGATTTATGTGGCTAGATCTGTATTTAAAATATGTGGACCGGGTTTTCCAACCACAGCACAGAAATAATAAAATCTAGCATCAGTAGCAACCAGCATGCCCACTATCCGGTGCAATCGTGAAAACTTTTTCAAGCACAACTTGGCAAGACACTCATCGCTTTTATCTATTACTGACACAAGCACCTGCGTTTCACAATGCATAACTTTATGCCACAGATATTACTTTACCACTTTTCACTTAGCAGATCGTAATGGCTTGTGATAGCTTTTGTGTTCAGATGCCGTTTGAGCATAAATGACGTCAAAGACGCCTGAATATTATATTCTACGTTCACTGCAGCCAGTATAGTTTATAGTTTATGGGTTGTACACAACTTATACTTGCTTGTATAATTATGATGTGTATATATTAGGTCGAAACATTAATTAAAGAACTTGTTAAATTACGAAGCTTAAGATAAACATTATACGTGCATTTAACGCTGGATGGTTATAAATTTATATTAATAAAGATTTCATCACATTTCACTCTCTTCGATGTTAAAAGTTAAAACAACAGTCAATCTGTCAATGTTTTTTTCATTACTTAACCAAAAATATATTAAACGAACGGTCAAGTAAAATAATTTAAAAATCAATTTATACGGGCATTGTCACACAAATAGCATAATTTCTAACAAAAGCTTCTGTCACTTGCCAATAAGAGCAAATACACTGTCAAGAACATCGCATCTCTCAGATTTCTTCCAATACATTAAATCGGTATAAAATGGCAAAAGTAAGTCTAAACGGAAAATTTATACAATAATATAGAGACAGGATTAACTGAGCTTGATAACGCTCCACTTGAGCCGAACTCATCTGCGAAGCTATTGCTTTTTTGAGCCTACGAATTTCATATACCAACAGACTTTTCCTGCGATTTAAGGGCTTCCATTTTTGCCTCTTTGTGGACAGTAAAATTAATGCGAAAGGAAAAGATGGAAATCGTTACATCCCTGTTCAAACATTCGGATTTCACACGAAGGATTTGGGGAATGTCGGTTGTGAAACTCCGCGCGGAATAAGTACTGGATTGCTACCGCCATGTCTGAACTAACACGAAACTAAACTAAAACGGGGATTACAGTATTATCGTAGTTACAAGCGGACTATATTATATTCTGAGTTTTTGACCGCAATTTCATACTAGTATCTCCCCATCTCCCTACGCGGACCTGCGCTCCCCGTGGTGTTAGCGAAACATTTAAAATAATACGCCCGAGCAACTTAATTGTAAAAGTTTAAGCTGTATCTATTTTAATAAATATCTTTAATTTATGACAAGAGAAAGTATGCTTAATTTTATAAAATGGCAGGCACCTTTATTACTTTATTGCTCATCTTTGTTTGGAAGAAAGTATTATTGGAAAGTTTAAATGGAGTTTTGCTATAGCCTTTTAATATAATTCTTATTTTAATAGAATTAAAGATAAATTAGACAAAATTGTATAAATTGCTTATTGCTAGTTATCTCTGAACATAATTTATTAAACAGACAATAACGAAATATGGTTGTTTATAAAGGACACGAGCTAGTTTAACGTGGGAACATTGTTTGTTGCACTCGAGAGCTCAGTTACGTAGCGTGTTTGTTCTTTAAATTACACACGGCCTTCCAGAGGTAGACTGTTGTTCATTACATCTCTTGTCCAAGTTTCGATCATGTTTGCGTTCCGCTACCACACACCGCATACGATTTCGTTTTATACGTAAACTCGAGTAAAACACGTCGAAAACTTTTCCAGCAACACTTCAAAAGTAGAACGCGGAACTATAAATGGAATCGCTGAATTACTGCATGAATTCTCTTAGCTTAAAGCTAAGTAGACGATAGAAAAATGAATGCATATTCGAAGCGCATAAACAGTTTTATCTCGGGCTGCTAAAAATTTTACTTCATGCAACAAAGTCTCGATATATAACGCGTCTATCGCCGGATCTGTTGAATAAACAATGTAAGGCGACTGACAGCTATATCGGATACAAAGTAAAGAACTAAAGTGCTGCCGATCATAGTGCCCAGTGGATGCAGATCCATTGAACGTAGCTGCACGAGAAAAATTTATTGACTAACTTATTTTCACAGCTGTAACGGAACAAGTCCAATATCGGTTTGATATGAGATTGTTATATCTTATTACCCAAAAACAGTGATCATAAAATATATCTTAGTTTTATGTATTGTTATAGGTACTTTTATATTAATGAAACTAACTACTTTAATTTCGTTGATTTTAATACATACAGAAATCGCTTAACGCATTGATATAGTTTTTATGTTCATACATTTTATTTTATAAATTACGCAGTATATTTGTCAAGTCAGATTATACCACTAACCATGTACTCAAGTCAAGTTTGTACGTGATAAGAGTGGAATAAGTTACAGAAGTTACAGAAAGTGGATAATGTCCGCCGTCTCTGGGGAGAGTTTTGGAGGCATTCCCATAAATGGACACTTCAGTTGGACATAACTTGATTGATGGATCGACTACGTGTAGGCTGTCCCTTAACGTTACTACTATCCATACTAATATTATTAATGCGAAAGTATCTCTGTCTGTCTGTCCTTTCATCACGCTCAAACTAGTGAACCAATTAGAAAGAAATTTAGTACACAGATGGTCTAGAGCCTGGGGAAGGACATAGGCTACTTTTTAACGGGAAAAAAGGGTTAAAAGGGGGAAAGGGGGGGGAAGTTTATATGAAAGTCCACGCGGACGGAGTCCCGGGCAACAGCTAGTAGGAAATATAGGTATTTAAATTTTACTCCGATTGTTATTTAATACGTTGGTTTTGGATATTAATATTTCCTTTAGTTCCTACTTAAGAACTATTGGAAAAATTGTTTAGCTTTAAAGAACACAAATTTATAGTTAATATTGTTTCTTTTTAGTAACTGAATAGTTTTGAAGTTAATAAGAATTGGAAAACAATATTTATTTGAAAAAATCAAGCGAATAAATTATCTAAAAGTCATGAAACGTGTTTTCAAATAAACCACAATAACATTATTCCATCTAAATTCGTTATTACGCGCAAATCGAATCCAAAATTGAAATATTCGACTACGTTTGAAACTTTCATTACACAGCTAGAAAGAACGTGAAAATAAAAGAACGCTTCGCAATAGAGCTTGCGAGGTAAAAATTTAGTCTAGAATTTAAATGTACGTTTATGCGTCAATCGAAACAGTTTAAAACAAAGAACGCTGACCCGCGATTTAAGTTTGCGAACTATTTCCATAATAACTGGTTGTGGTGCAAGTGGATGCCGGTGTGCAATTATATTTCAATACGAAATCACTTCCTGGGCTCGTTAAGAAACTTTACAAATTATCAACCTGCTTTAAGCCGGCTTTTGTTTGAATAAACTGGGATGAGGTACGTTGTTTTCTCACTTAAGCATCTGTAATCAGTTCTGAAATTTCCTCCAAACAAAACTAAATTCTTTAATAAATCCTTTACTGTCTCTGTTATATGTTGCACTTTCGCCACCGTTTTTAAATATTGTACGATTTTTCACTTGTTTGGTTGCCTGGCAGAAATCACTTTGTAGTGATAAGGCCGCCATTTACAATATTTCTAATAGTTTTTAAGATTGTTTAATTGTAACATACGTATTGTAACAAAGAATAAATAAATAAATATTCAATACCAATTTTTTTGTATAGTAAGTAATAAGACTTCATACATTGCTTATTGCTTACTTGCAATATATCATAGGGATTTTTTACAATCTTCTTATTCAGGTAACAAAATACTTACGAGCTTACAGTTTCTAAAGATATTTATGAGAAAAGAAATTCTATATGAGATCGAATAACAGGTGCAGATAAAGTGAGCTATTCTAAACTATTCCCACCTTTGTATCTTATTGTGTTGATACGTAAGCCGAAACACAGTATGTGGACAGACAATGTATTATTATGTAATAAAATACACGGAGAAGCTTGTTGAATAATTCCATTAGTATTCAGATACAAAGTTTGTTATATAGAAACACAATATAAACTTACATGATTCTTTTGTTAGTTCCAAATTATTAGATATATAAAGCGAATTATTACTTTGATTATATTGCTTTCTTCCTTTAACCTTCTTTAAACTGGCATTTTTGTTTAGATAAACTCATTGAATTTGATATAGCTTCTTATAAACACTAGCTAGGGCCAACATTAATTATCTTCTATTTCCTATAAAGCACTCTACTGATATCGTATCGTAAATCAAACGCTTTGCATAATTCTCTCCGTAATCTGTAAATCTCCGAGTAATGGATTCCTGCTACATAGGTAATTCCGAACTGTAAATATTACGCAATAATTAATCAAATCGATCGTAGACGTAGTTCACGTAGTTTTTTTGTTTAAAGCCCGAAGTAAATGCTTGGTTCGCAAAAAATACGAAAATATTCAGGAAATTTCGAATGCCACTAATAAAAAAGGTTTAAAAAATCCAATTTGAGGTCAATTCGAAATCTGTACGGAGCAAGGCAGTAGTAAATGAAAGTTCGAAGTCGTTTTTGTGCGGTCCGTGCACACGTTCGGCCTCTCTAAGGCTAATCATCGAGATTGGTTTTCTAACACGATCGCGTACTGCTCGATCGGTATTTGACCCTTGAAATTCGTGTATTGCTCCTCTTTCTTTAGTTTACTGCTATTGACTCCATAAAATATACTCACACGATTTTTTTTAATTTTTCATATCTCTTGATAACTTTAATATTTGTTTCAATATGTATTTTCATATAGAAAAACATTAGTATACGTATTTGAAACATATTGAAAAACTACTCTTGGTAAAACCCTGGTCTCACATCGTCTCAAAATATGTAATTACATAGTATACAACAAAGTCGCTTTTTTCTATCTTTCCCTATATATATGCTTAAATCTTTAAAACTAGGCAAATTATTTTCAAGCGGTAGTAAGAACATATAATATTCGCTTCGCATACTTGAAAGTAAACAAATGCTTAGCTAATATAAGTCAAATTGACAAGGTAGATAATCATACTTAATTTGAAGGGTAAAGCGTGGGTACCCAGGAATAACACTTGAACGTGACGTATTTCACTGAAAACGCACGTAGACAATTAACCTCCAACTGAAGGCGCTGTAATATTCGTTGTTATTCGCAATACTATGGATAAAAATGTGTTCAGGTAGTGATACAAAATAAGCCTGACGGTGATTAAAACATTGCAAATGATTTTGCTAGCGAGCCTCACTTTTATGATAATTGCGGCGAAAAAAGACAAAATAAAAGTAAGGTAAGTCATTAATTACACGACAAAATTTATATAATTTTGAGTCTGCTGTTATATAAATATTGAAAAAGGAAATAATAAATTCAGCCTTTTTTCACTGTAATATAAGCGTCGTTATGCGTAATTGTTAAATTGAGAATCTAAAATAGCCCCATAAGCCAGCAGAAGGTATTCTAAATGAGACAAAAGTAAATCAGAATTATTATAGATTTGTGTTACTATATTTTTAAGATATGTACTTTTCTATTTTCTTTAGCTAATAAATTGTTTTGAGACGACGTTTTTATTGCAGTATAATATGTCTGGGTATGGCTTATGACTCTAAAAACGTTGTTTTACTTCGAGATGTTCACCTATAATACAAAAACCTTTGATAAAGTATTTGGCGATTCTTAAAGAATGCATTGTGCTCCTTAAAAGCACGTGTCGTGTGCCAAAAAATCTAATTTTGCAAGATGTCGTGACATAAATCTTATGAACGTCTAATTACGTACAGCGTGCCTTTGTGGGGGAACTTATGAGGGCTATATGTCATGGTGATACAATAAAAAATCCCATACTTAACCGGTAAGTACCTACGACAAATCAGATTTAATATGAATTTTCAGATGAAATATTTCGATCGAAAACATTTTGGAATACACTTCACTGTAATTTATGCTTGAAAAAAGGCAAAAATTATAGAGTAATTCACATCCTCAACTTCAATACTTGAAAAATGAAACTAGTATACACGTCACAATTTGTATTAAGTTGGTTGGCGTGGGTTTCGCAGCGAGGTAGTTCGTTCTCTCCACCGAGATTGTGTGTACAAGCTGATGGTACTTGTATTCGTAGAAAAATCAACTGAACAAATGTTAGCCGCAAGCTACGGGGAAAGATATTAAACATTATATTGTTTTATAAACAGAATAATAAAATGGTACACATTATAATAATAAATGACTCAAAGTACACAACCCGAACTCTCGAGCCTTGGGGGCTTTATTACGGAAATAAGAAAACCAATATAACACCCTTTTTGGTTTAATATTATTACAATACCGAAAATCGCTTCAACGGCCAAATAAGCCGTTCTCCGCCAGTATTCCTTGTAACAATTGCGAAAAACTCCATTCAATAAATCTCCTTTTATCCGATATCATAGCAGCCCGGGCACTAGAGGATATGATTACACTGAATATTCGAGACGAGTAGTTTTGAATGGCGTGACAGAATAAGGGTCAGTCATATTGAGCCAGCCAATTGATAGGGGGTCGGGGGTGAGGGGTGAAGTCTGGGTGACTGCGAAGCGGCGTGCGACGTGCCTTTCAATAGCCCCCGCGCTTTTGTTAACTCAACATCTATGGATTTGCCTTTGCACGGCAAAAATTTCAATGTTTATCTGTTAGACGTGGGGAGACTAGTTTTGTTCATTCCTTAATCTTTCTGACTAAAAACATATTTAATAAATGGTTTCATAAACCCGAGATTACTGCAATACACTAAGGTATACCTTCCACATCCCTATTAACGCTTGACAAGTAAAATAAGTATCTTTGTAACCATATCTATTTTTTAATTTGCTTCGTTTTCTTATGAGATGTGTTTTCGATGAAATTTTTCTCGTTGTTCGACCACTTTTAAAATAGTTCACTATACAAAACATCATAGTACAATAATCAATCGATAGTTTAATAATATAACTTGTAACATGTAAGATTGCAATTGCAAGACCATAAATATATTTCTACACAATAACTTCACATAATACCTACAAAGCAAATGACATTTATATTCATTATTATTGTAACGAAGTAAATTCTGCGAGACATTTCGTGCTGATTTATAAGTTTGTCACATATATTACTCATGGTTACAAAGTTCTCCATTCATAACTAAAACCACATATATAATAATTCACGGTGATACTTTTAGTTATATATTATGAATAAAGCAGATTTTATTGATTTCTATAAGAAATGAAAACATTACATTTAATCTACTCCAAAATTCGCTATAACAGATAAGGTGAACTGAGAGCAATTTTAAGTAATCCAACGTAATCTAAATTATTTGATAATCGCAAATCGGATCTCGGCTAGGTAATTTAATTATACGTAATAATAATAAAGCCATCCTATTACATCTCTCTATTGTATTGGTTGGTTAATTCATCTCGTCTATTTAAAGTGGAGTCACGTACTGGAACTGAATTAGATTTTCGCCGAGTCAATTTTCATAAGATCGCCAACGAAGCATCGCACCCTACCATAGTGGTATTTTCCACGCGTGGCGTGATATAACATTATTAGCGTTAGAACATGCATTGCATTTCAAACAAGACCTTAAAACTCTATTTGAAAAGATTTTAATAGCCTTCGCGTTATCTTTGTTTAAGGTAAACATTTTACGTTATCTATTTTTATTAGAATTAAAGCTATGAGGTACAATAATATTGTGAACGTCTTTTGTTAATTTGTAATAATATATTTTGCCTTATTGTAATAGTTTATACTACATGTAAAAGTTTTACTGAATTGTCTATTGACCAGAATATTAAGACACAACTTATAAAACGCAATTGAGTTAACTATAATTTCAATACAAAAGCAATAAAAGATACGATGTTAAAAAAACAATAAATCTGCCTCTTGAGATCGCGCGACATAAAAAGGCATTCGAAGTGTCAGTTACAATCACTATTGTCACATTCAGTCATTGCGAGGACCGTATCCTGGAAAATAAAACCGTAAGTATATCCCGGGTTCATATAGTAAAAACACGAGGATCACATCCAATTTTGCATTCAATCTACGACCACGAAAATTGCGTCTTGCGAAATGACCCGACATCCACTCTCAGTGAAGCGATGACCTAATCAGGTTTAGCCGATTTAGTTCCCTGATTTGCTACTGATTTTACAAATTGCAACAATGTTCATATACATCCATGTTACTTTACGCACTATTACCAATACAAACATGATCATTATTTGCCAGGCATTAACAGCGGTATTACGAGTAATCCCTGTTTCCAATGCATCACGGTTATGATAAAATTATAAAAGATTATAGCTAATAAACTAACGGGTAATTCTATTTTGTTGCTATGTGTTACGTTACTATCATGTAAGTTTATTTAGAAATTACTATGAATAGCTGGATAAAAAATTATGAGAAATATTTAATGTTATGAAACATCTTAACTCGAAAAAAAAAATCTTGAATAAGAGTGGGTTACTAATTTTAACTGGTCGATAGTATAATCGGATTGAAAGTAATTCAAAAATAACAATTAAGAGACAGCATAATCCCAGCCCATCTGTTCTGTATAAAAATAAATATTTCCATTACATGCACAATTAAATATTAGAGCACGCAATTGTTTTTTAATTATTGTCTATGTATGTACATAATAATGCTATTACGTCAATCTAACTTAAAATAAGCCGTGTGAAACAAGGTTATATCAACAGAAGCATAAACTGACTTTCGCATAAATTAATTGGGATAATACTTTGTATTTCTATTCGGTTTCAATTTACATTGCCCAAATACGCCCACGTCATTATTGACACGTTCCAAATATTAAATAGAGAACATTAAATTCAAATTGGCATTCCATATTTCGAGGTTTATCGATTATTTAATTGTATAGAGTTCGGTTTACATATTATATGTAGTAATTAACAATAGCATGGGTCTTTAAATAATTAAGAATATTCTTTCGAATCATCATGGGTATGTTTTTTTGTTATCTTCTTCATTAACTTAGCACTGATTAACATATCCAGAGGCGAGATCACACGTAGGTTATTGGTACTAAGCTTAAAAATTTAGGATAGGTTATATTTTTATAGTGTTGACAATAGTTTTTAGTGTTTTATAGCGTGAATATATAGCGCGACTTCAAATATATTCACAATCAATATTATCTACAAAACATCATTACATTAAAGTATTGCGTTAGTGTCACTATATTTTGAAAATTATTTACGATATAATTATTACGTCTTTTTGTTCGTTCACTTAATTATATAATATTTAAGTGTTAAGATGATTTATTATTTTGCCTATTACATATATCAATTATATAGTAATAATCTGTTATTAATAAATTAGTCTATGGTTTCAACTCAGGTAAGAGAATATTTATGCTGATTATCGAATGTAAATACCTACATAACCTGTATTATGTTTGTTTTAACACAAAAATCATATATAACATTTAATATTCAACACGAGTACCCACTTACCTTAGATCAAAATATAACAGAAGCTCAAATATCAAACGTTTATACTTCAATTGGGTACACGATACTGTTTCCACCTTTTAACTTGACTTGCCTTTGAAACGCAGTGTAGTTGAAACGAGTTGCTTTGATTTTCCTAATTTCACGACCCGTTGGATTAACTTAAAACTTGTATTAAGGAACAAAGATAACTTTAGTTTCAACTAACAAAGTATCATCGTTGCTTGATTGCACTGCTAATGAGATAGTCGTAGATACAAGTACTAGAAGATTATCCTCTTTGCTCGTTAAAAAGAAAACGTCATTCAAAGAGTCGCGATCAAAGAAATTACAAATAAACAATATAAAGGAGTACAATATTGTCCAGTGATTAATTGGAAAGAACACTTTCCGACCACAAATGGCTCGTCTAAAAGTTTATTGGAGTAAAAAGCTCCAGTTAGCGGCGAGAGAATGACGAAGGCTTATTATAATGACCTCTAAACTTTTAGCCATTAAAACAAACATTTTTCCCCGACAATAATATTTATAGAGAATATTTGTCTGCACAATTCTTGTTTTATTAAATGCCGCCGTGATGAATGTAGGAGGTATTGTACAGGAATATAATAATATTCCGCTTCACAATAACTGACGCTTACATAATCGCGCTTTGTTGCTCCGTAACGTGTCTCATATTATGTGCGTGAGAAATGTGGAAGCCTTGATTGTTAAAGAACACAATTTAATTTAAAACCATATTATTTACCGTTCATATTTACATTTTCTAAAATAGCCAAATAGTCTTTGCTCTACGTTTTTTAAAACATATCGAATACTAATAGTCTCTTATAGTAGTCATAAATTTAAAACACAAATTATGAATTCAAATGTTTATGCACAGACGTGCATGTGTATGTTAAAAACTAAAATAAAAATAAAAGACTGAAGTGTAGCTATGATTAAACGCTACCAATATATTACTACGATAAACGTCCACCTATAGAAATAAAAAGAGACAATGGGAAACAAACAATATGCAGGTAAAGAAATATTATCAAACATTTTCGCAATAAACCCCACCTCGTGTGACAAATGTTGCCATAAAGATATATTATAACGTCGGCAGTGGAACATTTTGTGTGATAAATACGAAAGGAAATATATCCATTTGAAATCTTCGCCTGTAATATCTAAGACGGGAGATTTAATGAGGAAGTCCTTCCAGGTCAACCAATAGACGAGTCCAATTTGCATTTTATCGGGGTGTGGACAGAAGGTCGCGTGACACTGCGACCAAATTAACATAAGAATGGATCAACAAGGTGAACGTTTTGTTTAAGATTTCCAAGTCCTATTGTTTGAGAATTTTGCTAACTCACTAATGTAGGCGCTTAACTGCTGTAACTCGAGACTATGACGGATAATTTAAGGGAAATTCATGTGATATGATTGTGCTTGAATATACTGTATATTTAAAGTACCTACCTATGTAATTATGTATCCCATTTGGATATACCAAAAGGTGTTAGTTTTCTCATAAATGTACACACCTTAGATTACGGAGCATTATAGTAGCAAATAAAAATCTTTTAGAAGAAATATTTGTTTCAAATTGTTTAGAAAAAAACGAAAGGTTCGTTCTAGTATCGAATTGAGAAACCTCTTTTTTGGAGTGTATTAAAAATAATATTAAAACTTGATTACGAAACGGTTCATTTATGCGCATAGTAATTCTATTAACGCCAGATAATGGTCTATTCCGAATGGGCATTTTTGCCTTAGCTTTGTCATAGTGTCACAAGCTAGCCAGTTTTATTGTTGCATGATCTGCGGCAGTTTCCTGTCGACTGAAATTTAGGGTCTATAAAATTGATGAACAGACTTTTAATAGCGCTTTCTTGCTCGATAGTTGATTTCAAGAATAAGGGTCTTTGGCGTGCTAACAGTTTCATTTCTATTAAGGTAATTTACTTTTCGGTTGTTTCTTGTGAGGGTGACTTGGAAATTTAAAATTATTTTCAGTATATTAGCCTTAGTCTATAATACATTTTTTTTTAAATCAAATGCGTTGCAAGCATATATTTCAGACTAAAACATAATTCATAACATAATAGAGAACACGTAGATGCAAATAAAAATTTCAAGCTTCGCTGAAAAACGTTGATTTCAAAACAAACAGGGTCAAATAGCTCTTCCTCGCTCTAGAGAACTAATAATACCGTTCGTAGAGAGAGTCAATTTAGTCAAAAAACCATTTACTACAGGCGCGAGTGCAGAAGAAACAATATTTGCAGCAGAGGCTATATTCGAAACGCCGCTGCCGTGTTATTGGAATTTGCGGTTGGATGAAAGAAATTGCAGGAATGCTTTCCGACCGCTTAGTGTTTTCTAACCGCGTATGCATATTTTTGTTCGATAGATTGGTCAAGAACAAAGGTCTGGAATGTTCTAGAATACTCTTAAAGATTCTTTAATAAAGGAGTCAATTAATTAGTTAATTGCTAAAAGTTGGTCTGAAATGGAAAAAAGGTCGAGTTGTAGGTTAAGCTTGTCAAAATTATTGGCGCTATTTTATTTTATATTAAATTACTTTGATTGAAAATTACATCGACCGCGTTAATTAATGCCTCTGTGTGGTTATAATATTAAAATTTAACTCAAATAAAGCTACTGTTAAATTTTTGTTTATGGTTGTTGAATCCTTTAATATGCATCGGATATAGGGCTAACGTCAAAAATTTACATTGTAAGTACATAAATTGGTATCTCCAGCTACAGGCACGTTAATAATTTGAATATAAATATCGATAACTGAAACATTACTATCATTGAAAGTTCAATTGTATTATATGAACTTTAAAATTTTAATCACATGGCATTTCCCTGTATCTTAAAAATATTGTCCTACTCATATCACGTGCAAAATAAGAACTATAATTTACAGCTTTTTATATAAAAATATAAAAAAAGAAACACTTAATAGATTTAAAAGCATAAAGTATCATGCGATCCCTTTCCTTCATTTGCATCAAATTGTATTCAAAAGGTTACCGGTCTCGTTTATTAACTTTGAAATGTCCTTTTCGATGGAAGGTATTAATGTCCCAGATTATTCACAATGGAGTTATAAAGTCTACGTTTGTTTTTTGTTCAATTGTTGTATTACAGATTAAAAACCCTTACCTCGGTAACAAAGCAGTATATTCTCTTGTCAATTATATGTATTAAGTTATTCTTATAGGATTCGTATTAGTTAGATTAAAAACAAAAAATGGAATAACAAAGCCGTTAGGAAGCTCCTCATTTCATTTTTCACATCATCTAAGCGAAGTTAATAGAAGCTATAAAGTAAGTAAACACTTGGTAATTTTAAAATCCGACTCCGGGTGCGCCACAAAATTTTCAACGTGAAAAAATTAAATGTATTTCACAGAAAAAAGCTAAGAAGTGTAAAACGAAATCGGTTAATTTCGCTATGTCGGCTCCTTTTCTGCCTCTCGTTTTGCTATTGTAAGCAAATTTTAATAATGTTCATTGCGGTCGGTCGCTATTTAACACCATTGAAAGCTTAAGTCGGACTTGAGTGAATTCAATAAAATAGGATAATATAAATTTTACTTCAAATATTTAAAAACGTGTAATTTAAGACTTAGGAATAATATTTTAAATCTAGTTCTTCACTGGATTTTACTCGGACTTTTAAATGTATGTGAATAAATACTAAATTATAGTTGACATATTTAAATCCACTTACTGATAATAAAAAAAAACATTTTTGTAGAAAATAAGGCTATCTATAGGTATATTAATTTTATATGGGTCAAAGGGTGCTTTGTAACTGTTTGTTGTCTTACTTATAACAAAGTTCGTGGTTATACAAAATTAAATTTAATGCTGATTTGTCAGAATAAATGGAATCGATGATGTTCTAACAAAATTATATTAGTTTTAAAATATTTTATATAAGTGATATTAGTTTTAAAAGTTGAGAAAAGAACTGCAGTCCTTCAGCAAGGGTATTTAGCTTCTTCAAACGTTTCGTCTAAAAATTCAAAACAACAATGTGCATTTTTATAAAAGACTGCAAAGCGAATCATAAATATCTTAAAATTGCAAATATTTTCTGCTTTCTTGGAGCACAAAGACGTTAGTAAGCGTAAGTAACAGCCTTAGACTTAGCCAAATATACAACATTGTTTTATATCATAGCGCATTTAGGAATATAAATTAGAGCGGTTAAGAAAAAATTTAAAAGAATTTTGAGCTTTTAATTTTAATAAAAGAAACATTATTTATATAAGTATTTAATTAAAAAGATTTTTTTTCATGTTTGGTTGGATGAAATGTGTCTTGACAACTGACAAATGCATGTGTACAACGCTTTTCAGTTTGAATTCAAAATACATAAATATTTTTAAAAAACTACGTTACACTATAATAAACTAAGAAGAATCGGTTTAATTTAACGATAATGTTCATTATTTTAATCATTTAGTTTTGTCCGTGTGCGCCTGTATATATTTTATAGGTTATTTAGATTTTTTTTATAAATATCTCGTTATTAAATAATATTGCTACTATGTACTTGTCTCAAACCTCATATATAATAAATAAATATGTTATTTTTTCTGACTTATTTTGTTGACATTTAATAATTACATACCTATATTGAATAGTTTATATCGTCTATTTTTAACTTGACATTTTCAGTCATATATTCAATATTAAAAGCTTAGGTTACGACATAAACTATCACCGATAATAATCATACTGCCATTTTAATAGTTCTAATGGAATCTATGTAAGGTATTATTATCGTTATGAACAATGTTCTTTATCAATAAAGGGGGAACTGTTTCGTGTGAACTATCGGGGTTCACGTATTGGCTGTAATGCAATGATGATTGTTACATGTTACGCTTAATTATTATCGATCTGTGTGATTTTTTGATTGTAAGTTAACTAACATTAACGCCATAGTATCCTTTACTTTATTTATTACGTTTATTTTGCAAATGATGCGACAATTATATTAAATATAGAACGAATACAAAATATAATATATTTGTTTCATTGTATCATTAAAAAAGATGTGTATATGCAACTTTCATTAATATTATTTATTTCTTTATAGACTAGGGGAGTTTTTATCCGCAATAATATATAATGTATTTAAAAAACAAATATTTTTTGACAATCGACTAATTGAAAATCGACATCATCGTATCAAAAATCGATGTGAAATGCACTGAAAATCAAACGTGCAAGATGAATCGCGGCGAAGTCACACTTGCATAATCTTGATTGTTTTCAATAAGCCCCTAGCGTTTAGTGAAACGTGACTATGCCTACAGTTTCATAGAAAACTCGATTGCAGTGTCGGAAGTCAGGCTCGGTGATTTGTTCACAACTTCCTGTTTATTTTTAGCAATTTAAAACGTGCATGGATACAAATATATGCTATGATGTATGCATTTATTTATTGTACTCATAGATACACATAGGTAATTATTTTTATAACATTTTGATAGAAAACTCTTATAGTAACACGTGTTATTATCACTAAAAGATATCTATCTGTTTCCGGTTAAAAAAAATAGATAAAGGAACAATAAATTGACGTAATGCAACTTACAATAATATTTAACGATCAAACTATTAGTTATTTGGTTAGTAAATACATATGCATTATCTGTGTTATGTATATGTACACGCATAGATGCCTTTGTTTCTATACTGTACCTATTATTTAACATATTCCCAGGAAGTTAGCCCTAGACATCAAGATTTATGTACAGTAATGTCCAGTGCAATTGATCGAGTTGCGTCGCGTCGCAGTCGTGTTCGCATAATCTTAATTGTTTTCAATAAGCCCCGAGCAATGTTTAGCAAAACTGTGGCTATGGGAACGGTTCCACAGGAATCCCGAGTGCAGTATCGCAAGTCAGGGCTGGCGGTGATTTGTTCACGGCTTCCTGTTTATTCATGCAGTTCCTAGGCGATTACCTCCTCGCGGTGCTCATCAATAAATTTGAATAATCCATCCAGGTGTAAATTATGCACTTTTTTACATTAGGAAAGTTTTATATAATGATGTTATAATGATGTTCTATTTGTAGACGGCTCGCGTGATAGTTTTTTATCTCGTCGTGTACACTGTTTACTAACGAATGAATGCGATTCTAACTATAACACAATTATTTTAATAAAAATTGCTTTTAATTATAAAACCAAATATATATTGGAAATTCTTAATTTCATTTCTACCGTTGATATTTGTATCTCTACATAGTATACAAAAATTGCTTTCTTATCTTGTTCTGCCTGTCTTAGATCTTTAAAAGTATACAACACATGTCGAGGTTTTTCTTAATAGATATAGAGAATCGATAGATAGGTTTATTATAATGTGTTCGACGCCAACATGAGTCGATACTATAGGTACTATAACTTATTTTTATTACAATTACAAAAAGGTAGTAAACATGAAACGTTGTGAATATAAAAGTTCATTCACACAGGTCCTTCAACCGACGAGCGGTGTATCGAAAGCAAAACTATTAATAACTATACTAACTCGAAATTTGCCGACAAGGTAACAGAATGGTTAGATCGTACCGTGACAGTGATGTGAGTGACTGATTCACTCATCGGCTTTCAGCTAAATTAACTAACATTCGGAAATAGTCTCGTAGGTATGTACTATGTTTCACCTATGTGATTTTTGATACCAGAGCAAATATCAAATGTATACACATATATAATTGTATAGGAAACAGACCTACACGTCACTCTCGCGGCCGAATACCCGCCGCTATAAATAATCTTAGTAACTTCTAACTGTCAAAATTAGTAAGTAATTTTGACAGTTAGAATTAGTTCCTTTTTTCTCGGCGCGTGGGCGAGGAGTTTCAGATTTAGTACCATTGCGTACACTATCTTAGACGGTTAGGCCATAAGATTTACCTGTTCATAACAAAAAAGGTATAACATGATCCCATATATTTTTTTACAATTTTCTGGTTGATATGCGTATCTTTACATAAAGTATAGAATAAGATCCAGTAATTTTAATTATACATAAGTCGTTAATTTATTTAATTAAAGACGTAATTTTATTCAATAAAGTTCTCTTTTTTATAGTAAAATAACGCGTTCTTTAATCTCATACCTACAAGTAGTTGGACAATGTATGTATGTAACAAATGTCGCACATAAAAGTTTTTATGGGCGATATTAATCATAAGAAAGGATCTGGTAGTCTACCAAAGAAGATTTGTCAAAATTATGCGTTTATTATTAAGAGGATTCGCGAAACTAATGTAGTTTCTATCCTCTTTAGAAAAAAAATTAATTGTGATACTTTTTTTATAATTCTTTATTGACAGTTCGTAAAATTTTAAAACTTATTCCCACTTTTAAAATTATTCGTCTCTCTTTCTTTCTTCCTCTTATTACTCTATCTCCCTTTTAAGAACTCCCTTTTACCACCTTCCTCTTCTAATAAGATTTCAATATACTTACTCAGTTCCATAAATCTTTCGTAAAACATTCTGAACAATTAACACAAACATATTATGCATCTCGCAGTGCAGTGAATACAATATTGTTTAATTTGAACGTTTTTGAGACACGTAATTAAGCGGTTCGTGAAATGGACGGTGGTCGCTGTGGCCGCCGTCCAACAGTAAACAAGCATTCTGATTGGTTAATTAGCGAATTATATTACGCATTTGAATTTTTGAATATATAATTAGCTTTATTTATTCGATACCTATTGAAAAATTGTTAGTGAAAATGTATAGTTACAAAACACTACTTACATCAGCAAATGTTACAAATACTAAAGTATTTAAATATATAAATAATTTAAAGATACAGTTAAAGTATACGAGTATTATTAATACATTAAAAACTAAGATATTTTGTTAGGTAATTGAATTAGTATCTCTGTAATTAATGTCCCTTATTTCATGGAATCTCAATGATTTATTGATTCTCAATGTTTTAAATACTTTTGTTAACAACTGTATTCACAAATGTACACAAAACACTTTACGTAAAAAACTAAATGGATGAATTTTCGCATAAAAACGCGTTAAGTATTGCTTTTCGATGAAAAAGTTAGGGCGGTATAAAAATTGCCATAAACAAATATGCATAAATCTGTTCAATTTTAAACTTTACCGGCAAATTACTAAAGTAGAAGCTTATTATGCAAGCGCTGTTTTACGCCTTAACTATTCAATGGATATTGGATATACACGTTAGCGATAACTGACAGCGAGAAATGAATTTATGTCGGTTACGTCCGAACAACGCTACAGCGATCATTATAGTCATGACTTAGTTTAAATATTGCATTTTAAAGTTAGCTCTATTGTGTTATAGGCAGATGTTTTTACCCTATTGACTATACCTACTATACCGCTTGGTGCAGTGGAGCAGCCGCTTTCTAAGCTAAGGTTTGTTTGTAAGTTCGATCTTACTTATATAAAATTCACGTTTAATCAAACCCGCTTCATAGACTAGGCAACTAGATAACGCAATAAATTACATATACATACTTTTCTTTTGTAAATACATACATACAATACATCCCAACACCCAGACCCCAGAAAAATACAAATGTAACTTAAATTACAAATATATTTTTCCGGTGTGGGAATCGAACCCACGACCCTTCGCGCAGAAAGCATTTGTGCTACCACTGCGCCAAGCGGTCGTCTATATATGATTATAGAACGTACATTTACATAGCTCTAAAATTATTTGTATTTAAAATTAATTCACTGGAGGTCTCACATGAGACACTAACTACGTAAAATAAAACACATCTGCTTAAAATTTTTGAGCCTCACTTTTGTTTTACAAACGCGCTCAAGCTGTTTCAAAAATTATTACATTATTCACCAGTTCCCGAGTATAAATTTCAGTATTTCTACTCTTAAAATTTGGTTACACCACGGATTTCCTTTTTACTCAGTAAACAAAAGTTTATAAAAGCTTCGTTACTGGCAAACTACGTAACAGTTCTGACTTGTATCTCGAATACTAGAACTATCTATATAATTAACTTTAAACACCAGCTAAGTATATTTTGTATTTAGCTTAATTATAAATTCACTGTCTCTTTGCGATGCCTCAATATGAAGTTCTAAGTGCATACTTAGACTTACCTATTTCTTTGATTACGTAACAATAATTGCTTAAGTAGAAACATCTTAATAGTAACTGTAGATTTATTTTTATATAAATTAAAAAGTTTAGGTACAATCAAAATTCATTGTTATTTAATGTCAGTGAATGAAATAAACTGACGCGTGGATTTTACTCAAATTCACAATACTGCTAAGGGCTATTTGTATGCAGACAAATTTTTGTTGAATTTTTATATTTATTTCCGTTTCCTGGAAAAAAACATATATACAAGCTTTGCGATTGGCTTATATTATTAACCCTCGTGCAATAGTTGCATAATAAAGATAAACTAAGGATTTTATTGATAGGCACTTGTCGGTTTAGCAAAGCGTGAAGCGGTACATATTATGTAGATAACCGGTCGTGTAACGGACACGTGACATTCAACGCGACAGGACATGTCACGGCGGGATTTATAGCCGCTATTTAGTTGCACGTCATATGTAACCAAGTGTTCAATGACCGATTTTAATGTTATAATGGTGTAACACGTCTGGCCGGGGAACATAAATCATCAGTATAGTGGTTAGGCTATTTATACGCAAAACTAATCCAACGTTCGCCAGTTAAGCGATTTTTGTAATGTATTTGTACAAGATAAGTCATAGGATTGTTCCCAATGATATTATATAATATATATGTTATACCCATACAAATCAACCGAAAAAGTCTTCCGCACAGCAGCGGCAGCACACATACATATAAGTCAAAACGATAGAAAAGAGATAAATGATAAAACCAACAAGAAAAAAAGAGATAGTAGTTGCGCGTGTATGCACCGGCAACCACCTAATCACCTAAAGATAAGACGTCATAATTAGGATGTTTTTGTGTCTTTAAAATTTTGCGCTTATAACATATCTATTAAAAATAATATCATTGATTGTCCCCATAAGACTCAACTAAAATTTAAAAAAAAAATTGCCATACGAAATTTATCGTAATTGCAATATCTTCGATGTGCCAATATTAAAACATCAATCAAGAAATAAAGAGTGCTCAATTATGAACATTCAATTTATAAAGAAAAAAATCAAAGTCCCCAAAATTGAACTGAACGTTTAAAAATTTAAAAGCTCGCGAAGTGCCACCAAATATGTAGTAAATATTTATGGCTCCGTAAAAGTAGTAAATATTCAATCAGTTTAAAGTAAACAACGTGCTTCATATTGCAAACACTCTGTGTCAGAAGCGTAAAAATCAATCTTTTTAATGAAAGTTAAAAGCCTCAGTGGCTTACATTTCCCAAGCGATCGACTCGTTTTACCTTCGAGAGACAGATTTACACAATACCATATCATTTTGGAACCCACATTCTAACATTTTCTAGTCTATTGCTTCAATATCGTACCAAAGTTCAATCCTACATTCCAAGAACTCGACACAATACTAACTTCATAAGAAACAGTTGCTAGTGAAATTAATTTCTATAGTTTGAAATTAAATTTAAACCCTTATCATTGGCCAGAGAACTTTTCACCCCAATATCCCTGAAGGCTCAACTGTTTATATCTGATAAATATTTATTGAAACGGTCTAGTGACTATATTTCGACTCCGATGCGTACAATTTCTTCCTCCAAATATTGATAGAATATTCAATATTTATCACGAAGGACTTGGTAATACTTTTTTTGCCGCCTTGTAAAATAGTTAATAAAAAAATAAACCAACCCTCAAACGCATGTTTTGGCATCACCCAAATAGAATTAAGCTAATTTTATGTCGGCGCATAGACTATGCTAATCAATTTCAGTTGATTAGGACATGACATTTTGAGTTTGACAACTGACATAACAACGAGCGAAGGGCG
>DWAJ01000338.1:0-36005 GCA_018238005.1 Eurema mandarina
CAGAACATGACACCATAGTTGCACATGTAATATTTTCAATTTTATCGCACGAATAATAGAGAAATTCACAAAATACACCGGGACGTAAAAAATACTGGGACGCTATGGCCTCTTACTCACTAAAACAATGACATATCGGTGCTGAATTCTCTGTCTCTTTTTCTCTCGGGCGGTTTGTACTTGATTGGGATTTCTCGCTTCCACGCTTCGTGGATCTTTTTGCGTAGCGAAACGCATTCTAAATCTATGTTATAAACGCGAACGTTTTTGACAGTTCATATTTTTGTGACTTTGACACATTATTCAGGTAGTTTCTTACCCGGATTGGCATGTAGGCGATGTTGTGTTTTTATTTGGATTGTCACTAGAATGGAAACTGCAGGCCGATCAAATGTTACGTGTTTTTGTATAGTTCAATCGGCTATGGAAATGTTTTAACGCTTCAAGACCAAAAGTAAGTACAAAGGTTGTTTTTAATTAGGCTTTTAATTTTTAATATAAAAAGTTTTATCAATATAAGAGTAAGCTGTATGTACTTTTAAAATTCGTACTTAATTTCAGATGATATTAAAATTCGGACAGAAACTGTATTCGCCAAAAGACACCGCGTCCAAAACAGAAGCATCGAAATCATAAATACTCGTATGATACAAATATACACAAACACATGGCAAACATTGAAACGACATCCCTTTTTGCAATGTCAGTTAATAATTATTCAATATGATAAATAGGCTTTTCCAGTTTCAGAAGACCCGTATCAAATAATTATATAAAATTCAGTATTGTACGCAAAGTGAGTTACAAATGTCTATTATGTTCTAACTGAATGACAAAGGGTTAGTCTGTGTGTGATGTTTGAATGGAATACCCTCCCATTGTCCAGTAAATAACTTTGAGGAGTATTGTTGGACTCTTCACCATAATACGTTACTATATAGGTATATAGCAGAATAATATTAATTGTATGTTTTAAATACATAATTAGCTTCAAAGAATAGTTTTTTTTTCAAATTTAAATATCTATATATTCCATATTCCGAAAGTAGTTAAGTAGTTATGTAATATTTATTAGTAAGGTCACGTTATTCTTCATATTACTTTTAATTATCCATCGTTAATATTTAAAACAAATAAATTTATATCGAATCAACATATATATAGACTTAATTTTCTTTATGCTTGAGCGTTCCATAAAATATTTACAAAAATATAATAACAGATTTATACTATCAGCTATTGAACTGACTTAAGCTGTCTTTAAACGTTATACGCGAATATAAGCGGTATAATAAAATAGGCCATAACAGGAAAACAATATATTATAAGGATCACAGTCACTATCACAACTTCCAATTGGATGAAGCTTATTCTTTGAGGGGATCGGAGTTTACGCTCCATGTAACAAAATATTGTCTCCATCCGATGGTATCAAGAAACCTCCAAATTATTCCAGTACTTGACCGCTCTAATAGCCATTTGCTTAATACCGATTTTACTTGGACAGTTTAGGTATTGCTTACTTTGGGATTCTGAACGTTTTTTGGATTTAGAAAGGTTTACTATTATATATTTGTAAGTTGCATTTTTAGTTAGCTGTTGTTAAAAAGTATATTAACCACATTATGAAGCTAATCCCTTTGCCAGTTGCAAGTTAGTCTTTTCGTGGTGAACTCTAAAATTGGGGTGGAAAAGATTGGCATTCTTGGATGATATGAAATAATTTTATACTATGTCCCTTCCAATCATTAATTATGCACAAACTTTGTGATACATTAATAAAAATATTAAGGACAAATGAATACTACCGGTAATCAGAAAAAATCTTCATGATTACTTAAGTAATAAAAATATATGTATAAAACCAAGTCTCAATTTGATGTTCCCGGTTTATTCTTCTCGTAATAATCCAAAATTAAATCAAATTTAATTATAAAGACATAATTTGAATAATTAATACGAGCTTATCTCGATTTTCGAGGACGGTCGAGTCTTATTACTGTATTAAAAATGTCAACGTTAGCAGGAATGGGAGCAATGTTCAAGGATCGTCGATCGTCAACCTTACAAAAGAGAATACCAATAATAAGGCTATGGTATAAGTAATACGCAGAATATTTAGAAATAAAACAACCACAGGAATTCAAAAATATTTCATATAAATCTTAATTAAGATTTATATAAAATAAACGCTAAATTTTCGTTACACAATCCCTAAAACAATAGATAAAAATTCCGATTGACATAAAAGATATCCTTCCGATGATATAGATAATAATATGATTATGAATACGAAGGCATTTAGTAAGACAACAGAAGGCAAGGCAAATAATATTTTCAAAGAATCCCAGCTTGACGAATTTACGGACCAACTTATTTTAGAGAACATTTTAGACTAGACAGACATATTAGGTAGGATCATTTGCAAACAAAGAAATCAATCATCTAAATACATATAACTAAACTGAACTAAATATAACTCAAGGGCATGTAAAAAGAGTATTGCAAAAATGATTTTAATAAACTTCTATAACTTAAACCGCTTGTGAACAAAAACCTCTTCAATGATCGTGGATTCGGGTCACGGGAGCCGGCGACGGGCCGTGTCCAATAGAGCTGCTCATCCCGGATCAATTGGCGATAATGGAGATTTTACACGTGATTCCGAAATACTATACAAATCATTCTACAGTATAAAGGTTTATTTGGATGACTATTAAGGCCTTTCACCGCCATAATAGATACTGAGCTTGAAGTGTTCGGTTCTTATTGATTGATAAACGTGATTTTTACTTCTTAAAAGAAATAATAGCTTATTACAATTCTTCAGTTTTGCAAATTTAAACAATAATAAATATACTTACACATAATAATAATTAAGTAATATTATTGCATTTTTAAACGTAAAATATAATTTCAAATTTCCGAATGTACGGATGTATACAGTCTTTAACTTGAGTCGAGGCTCTTATCTACGCATCGACTGGTCTAACATTCAATTCAAGCAGACTATCAAATCTTTTATCATTATATAAAATAATAGATTATAGATATGGAATTTAACATTTAGATAACATATACATACGTCATCCATTTGCACTTTTTCACACCGCCTTTAAACATGAAACAGCGCGTACCGCCGCGTCACGCTCCGAGCCCCGCGTAAATGACGTTTATGTAGCACCGCAGATTTCTCGGCTTTATTTTTTCAGGCGCAGGTGATGGATTACACTGTTTTCTTGTAATTTCCGTACACTAATTGCCCCGGGCATCCGTCATGGCACACAAAAAGCTGTGCTGTACCGGCCCCAGGATTTATCCGCTTTTCAGAACTCGGACATGAAGGATTATACGACGTAATAATGTTTGTTTCGTTATTACGTTTTCATAATTGTATAGCGCAAATTGCGTTTTACAATAAT
The DNA here is from genome assembly GCA_018238005.1 of Eurema mandarina. NCBI lineage: Eukaryota > Metazoa > Arthropoda > Insecta > Lepidoptera > Pieridae > Eurema > Eurema mandarina. The sequence goes on from DWAJ01000338.1 coordinate 3,423, forward strand.
TATTTATTGTTGTTTATATGGAGCTAATTAAATACTTACCTATCGCCATACGGTAATGTCGTGTAAAATATTTTTCATACAATTTAAGTATATTAATTTTTTATATATAAGTCTCATGAGCAACATGATACGAGTATATAAAGACATGAATGTTTTGAACATTTCCTACGTCACTAGATGAAAATATATGTTTGATCAATCCGATATTAAAAGATAACATCCCAATTCCGACCGAAAATATTTGAGAGGTCCGTTGGTCTTTATTGTATTTTTGTATGTATTAAACGTTACCCTTATTTGATCCATAGAATAATAGAATAATTTGCTTATGTGGATCGTCAAAAAGGTTTCCAATGATATGATGATATACTAACAGCCCGTTAAACAACATTCTACTAAATAAACAATACAATTATTCTTTCATACAATAACACTCCTAAAGCTATATTCATATCATTCTTTGCGGGTAACACAATACTCCACATATTAAAACAAAAAAACAACCTGTCATTATTTTTAAATAACATAAAGGGATATCACATTCATTGAATGTAATCACGTATTCATTATACATAATATATATTATAGATCACGTTTCTATGGAAATCATCTTTAACATAATGATCTCTTTTGAAGTTTGAACGTTGAATATCAAGCAGACTACAGGCGGTTCTGAATTGATTTCAGGAGCTCTTTTATTTGCATTAAACAGGAGAAAGGAGGGATGGAAAGATTCTTATCGTATCGCTTGTACGTTAACAGAGATCGAGATGTAATGAAAATTCTGCTTCAGAGGGAACATGTGACGAATGTAGGAAAAAACAAGGAATCAAAGTACCTATACATATGTATGTAATAAATGAATTCCGAGATCTCTGAACGAGATAAGCAGGTAAGCATTCATATACTATAATATTAATTTATAAACGATAAAATGCAAATTTTTAGATGACTTCGCTAAAAACGATGCAAGTTCAACATCTTTGATTTAGCTATATACTTGAAGGTTGGTTCTGCCTAGTAGGTAGATAGGTTGAGGTGATAATTCGTAATTATATGTTTGTTGGCTTTTGTTGTTTTCATTTAATCATACTAAGAACTGAGTTATCAAAACGTTTTGGTTGTAATGTATTAGGATGAATACGATACGAATAAGAACCTACTGCTTAAAAAAGAGTTGTATTTTATATCTTACTAGCTGTTGCTCGCGACTTCGTCCCCGTTGATTTGTTTTTCCATTATTTATTCGCTCCTATTAGTCGCAGCGTGATGTTATGTAGCCTAAAGCCTTCCTCAATAAATTGTCTATTCAATAAAAAAAGAATTTTTCAATTAGAACCAATAGTTCCTGAGATTAGCGCGTTCAAACAAACAAACAAACTCTGCAGCTAGTGTAGATTCTATCTATAGCACCACGGAATACACTAAATTCTCATAAACAAACTCATATCAATAAATTGGTATTAATTCCAAGAACTAAGTAAAATCAATCGTCTAAAATGATTCATCATTAGAGCGTTGCTCACCCAAAGTTTGTTACAACGGTTACCGAGTTAGCTGGCGGGCTTAAAATATGAATATATATTGGAAAACTTTGGGGTTGCTCAAATCCACTTGAAACTTTAAAATTATTAACACGATCACCGCACACACTTTACTTTATAAGTATAATTAATAATTATGTTTATTGGACACACATTAATTAATTAATCATAAAGGTCTCTGTCACAGTATTATACTATTACCATGCTATGAACGTGTCAGGCAAAAAAATATTCTCTTGACCGGCAAGTATTGTCGATACATACGACTTTGATACGCTCTAGTGGGTATAGCAGAGCATATCGTGTTGCTTGATGTGTCTGATACGTTCATAGCACGGTCATGGTATGATACGTTGTAGTGGGTAGAGTCCTTTATTGCAATCCTATAAATAGAATAAGGCTAAAATGAACGAAAGAATAAAATGTCGAATCCCTTATTATTTTGCTTTGCCTCCTAACGACATAAATAGTTTTCGATAAATTTCTTATGTTTCATATAACATTTTAATAATATTTGAAAGATTCTAATTTTAAATTAATTCTCTCTAACTTAACTAGTAGTAATATAAGATTAAATGGTGTTTAGGCATCAAGACAAGTCTTTTTCTAGATGTAATGATCCAAACTCCTCAATTCCGAGTTGCCTAAAATGTATCTAGTTTTTCTATTTGAGCGAGATAAATGTTTGCTTCAGTCAGATCACGTCGTGTGTACACGTAGGAGACGTAGGCTTGCTTTATTTCACTCCCTCAATCAGTCCCAGAGACAAAGCGTTCTTGTGATTCTACCATATTACTGACTTGAATTTTTTCCAATTCTATACGCCGTTTACGCACCCTGATAAGAATCGCAAATAGCTAGCTATCGACGGTACAAATACCAAACGTATACAATTCTCAACTAAAATTTTCTTTTTTTGTTTACGCTAAATATAAGGACGTAAGGTTTTCTTTATGAAACATAAAAATCATATAGTTTGTTATTTTCGTAAATTATATAAGAGACCAATAATATATTATATAATGTGCTTTTCGAAATTTATTTTAATTGTAAATCGTCGCATTGCGGTGTTCACCGGGGAACCATTAAATTTGTAGTAATTAATTAACGAAATAATTGAAGCCAGATATATTTTTGCATACAAACAAAATTTTCACACCTGTAATATCTTACTGGTGTATGTACATTTTAACTTCACAAAAATATATAAAAAAGTCATTTTTTCAATCAGTTCAAGCTAAAGAAGGTCTAAAAAATGCTAAGTTTATTATATCGTCTTACAGATATATAATTGACGTCAAGGTGTCAGTGATCTTTGGTTGTGTATACCAAGTGGGACTGCCTATATTTTTATTTTAACACTAACTAACTTTATTATTTCTACTTTATTTCTCCCAATTAAAAAGACGGCACGCATTCGCGATCCTTCCAGCCTTGCCCCACTGGCAAATCGATCATTTACCTCCGGCGCACTATTAAGCACTATTAAGAAAAAAATCATCATATATTATTCACGTTCACACAAACAAAGCCACGAGGACAGTAAAGTAATATCGGAAAAGTGAAATTAATGTCCTTTAATGTAATCTTCCTAAGAGTGTTCACAGAAATATCCATTAGTTTATTTCTCTTTCCCTTTAATTTTTATAATGGACGTTCATTTTAATCCCAGAAAGGTGCTTAACGTCATTTATCGCTTATTTTTATTGACATTTTTTTAAGCCAGTTGCTATTAAGAGATTGTACGTTATTGAAAAAAGTTTATTGTTAAAAATTGCTTTTAATTTGTCTTAATGTACATTGGAACATAAAGATAAAACAGATTGATTGGAAGTGGGAAATCCCCACTCAGTCTATCTATTCTTCTGATCTTTACTCAATTTGTTAAGAATAGGATGTCAATTTAAACATGTTTTTCTTTAACGTAAAAATAATTGAATGAAACAATTCAAATCTATCACACACACAGAGTTATATTAAACATTATTTGTGTTCAAGCTATGGCTGTAGCATAAAACAAGCAACCTATAAATAAATAAAAATCTTATCTGTACTAACATTTCCTGAATTTTTTATTAGTTTACTTGAGGAAGTTATATATCACGCTTATTGCAATAACTAGGTCAGTTTTCCGCAATATATTTTTCTTGAAGTTCATTCATCATTCTTCTTGACGCCTTGTTCTCTAATATCATTTTTTATGTGCGCCTTATGAAAGTGTAGGTAGTTATTATTTCTATTTTATATATCTTCTTGATGTTATTAAAGATTATATCTTAGGTTAGGATATGACTCTAGTCAAATGACTGACTCGCTCCGTGATAATACCACTCTCACATGGAAAACTAAACCTTAGAAATGACATAATTGTTAAGTTCGATGGGACGTAGAAGTGCATAGTCATCTTCCAACTCTTATCCTGCCTTCTACCCTGTATTGACTATTTGACACCATTCTAATTTTTTTTAAGAAAAAAGTCTAGTCTTGCAACTCTCTATTGACGTAGTGGGTGATTTCCAAAAAAATGAAAAATCATCTTAGCAAATTTTATACAGATCTTAATTAAATGTTAACAGAAATATTTGCACTAAAATCCAATATAAATTACTTATTTAACTTTAGTTTAAAATACACTTCTTTAGAGAGTCTGCATTGCCTGACCCCATTCTATCAGTAAATTAAAAAGTATTTATTAGTACAATCATGTAGGAAAAGCGATTTCAGCACGCCCATAATGGGATTACGAGATTTTATTACTTGCAGCAGAAATATCGTTAGGAAGGCAATTTTGGCTTCAGATATTGGCTATTAGCGAGGTAATGTCTCTCCGATATTCATGTGCGATCTAAACTTGAGCGTGTTTGTGGTTAATCCTATGTACAGTTCAAAGGCTTTAGTATGGTAATGTAATACGGTAATGAGCGCTTAATGCCCGACATTGTTTAATACTTGTTAAATTGTTGTTGCGAAATGATACGGCTGATTAGTGGTCAGTAAGCTCAGCGAGCTCTTGATCAAATTTTAATGGTTTTTGTAAAACCTTTTTGCCTTCAACTTCAGGATAGTACCTATGCTACGTAAATGTTGGACATATCATCTTTCAAAAGGTTGAACAAATAAAATTCTTTATAACGTTTTACACCTTAATAGAGTATAAAACTAATTACTAGTGTCTATTTGATATTATAAAATATTCTAAAATTTTAAATTCACGAAAGAGAAGAATACATAATCTGCATTTGAACAAAGAGATTGGAATGCAAATAGTCACTTGGTAAAAATTGGAAAAGTTAAGATCATTTAAATGCTCTATCGTAGAAAATTAAACGGCGGTATTGATTACAAGAAAAGAGGTCAGGAGCGAAGCTCGTAACCTTCTTAATTAAGGATCGTACGTGATCAGTTCGCTAACAAGCTTGTTGTCTGACTAGGAGCTGTGTAATGATCCTGTATTTACACGGCTGCTTTAATTTGAACTATGAGACGGAAGATTATCAAATATCGTATCTATTGCAATGTCAGTACAATAGGACTGGAAGGTTCTATTTGTAATTTTTGTGGATATTATTGTAATAATTAATATAGTAAAAGCATAACGTTTAATTGGCTGAATTGAGATAATTTTCGAATTTGGTCAGACAGAGTCAATAAGTTTTGTTCAACAATTTCTAGGAAAGCATACGCTATGATTATCAGAATTGCTTTGAAGCTTGTCAAACATACACTAGATAAATAAATTTGATGTTGATTTGGTTCTATTGAACATATAATCCATATATTCCAGTACGTAATGAGCATGTGCTGACATAAATGGCCAAATTAGACGGTCTGGACATAAACGAAAAGCGTTATTAATTAAACACAGCACAATCTAATGGCGTGTAAATAACAGCGCAATTTGAGGCTAATAGTCGACAAAATCTGTCGACATTCCATCGGGAGGTACATTAATTTGGATTTCACTTTGGTGTTTTATGCGAAAGTTTTGGTCCCAGTCCAATAATTACAGCGTAGGACTTTATAGCGGCCATGTAGACTCGTAATTGCTACGTGAATTTTCAGGGGGATACCTCGGTCCAATCAGTTATGGTAATGAGGTGGACATATCAATGCTACTTTTGTCGCCCGACCGCAAACATTTGTAATTTCTGTTACACTTTACGAAAGTTTATGTTACGATCGTACCACAATATTAAATAACAATGTTTATTTTTTATAACTAGCATATATCACAGGTCTGTCGTTATGGACATCTAAAAATCTTATGCAATAACTCTTCAGCTTGCAAAACACGTCGTCATATTAAATGTTGTAGCATTAGCAATAATAACACGAAATAATATCGGCTTATGCTTGTTCAACTAATTTAGCCGGGAGCGCGGCTAATGAACACATCACGTCACGTCAGACAACAACCTTACAAACATTTATTTGGTCCCAAGGGCGCCTTTGCACATAACCTCACTAAAGTTATCACACGATTCGCTGGGCTCGCGCTAATGAAATTAACCCCCATTTGCCTCGGGTAAGCGGTAATGAGATGTTTCCACTGTTACTACGCGCATTAGCTGCGACTCTTGACGTGTCGAATGGGAGCAATGAAGCCTTTCCATTGACTTTGATGTTTAATCTGCCTTTGTTATTTGTTTAGATTATGTTAGGTCAGTACAGGTCGTCGGGAGCTGGTCTGTTTCCCAAAGAATATTAGTGACAACAATGAATTCACTACGCAAGACTAAAATATAATATCTTTCTTTAAAAGTATTATTTACATCTAAAATAAACTTGCTATAAAAATTTTACGTACTGGAATATATTTTGAGAAAATATCTTAGTGAACATACGACTAATATCAGAAGTTCATCAAATATTCAAATCGTATCATGTGTTTCAGTTTCGTTCGTAAAATACTAACTCGGAGCTTTGTTCATATTTGATTTACTTCTCAGTCCAAGCTGGCTTTGTGGCCTTTCATATTTGGCTACGTACAACATAGAAACGGACTAAGCTCACTAAAAGTTACGGTAAAGGCTTACTACTAAAAACATTAATTTGATATATAAATACTTCTCCCTAAAAGTGAGGCTCTTACGATAATATTATTATGTATCGACAAAACTATTTTGTCTAGAAGGTATACGTTTATTAAAATTGATATTACTTACATTTTTGTTTTGCTTACAGAAATCGATTTTATTTTCTTATTTTATGTACTTGTACTAAGTGACGATTGCTACCTATATGTATGGTTTACTAAAGATTTGACTTTGAATTATATTTCAGGTAACAATGCAAGGCAAAGAAGTCACATGAACATAATCGCTCAAAAATACTTTGACAGTGTAGCAGTTACAAAAAGCAAATCGTTCTGTAGAACGGCTCTTTCCAAAATAGAATTAACTATTATGATCGCCAACCCCTGAAAAGAGACGGCACGATAAAATCACTTTCTCTTATGTATCGAGTAAGGTTTAAAGAAATGTCTTAGTTGTCTATTTAACCGTAATTAAGTGAAAACACAAAGGAACTAGCTGACGTCAGTGAGACGGAAGTGATGGCCTTTGAGCAAAGATAATAACATTTCAAGTACAGCCCTCGGCTTGGGAAGGATTTGGCTGAAGACGCCTATTCTCAACATTCAGGTAATTTAATTTTATTATAGACTAGCCGCACTCGGCGGTTCTGCACGCCTAAAAATTAATTCAATTTTTTTTTGTTAATCTTTCTTCCTATCTACAGATTGGTTACGCCTTAAACTTTACCAACCTATAGCATCAGTAATCAGTAAAATTACTCATTATAGTAAAGGTTTATTTTTAGTTTAAACCGAAGCAGAAGTTACAAATAATTTATTATTATTTAAATTGAGTAGTGTTTGAATGACCAAATAACACTATATGTCATCGGCACTAAAAGCAATTCAAGTAAGGCTACGTTACGTCCAAAGAAGGAAATAAGTCTTTGAAGGATACGTTTAAATTTTATGTGATAGGGTGCGAGCCTATTGCCATAATCCGAGTGTAAATTTAAATCAGGGTTTCCTCTAAAGAATTCATGTGGAAAACCCTAATAACATATTCTGGGGATCAAACTTAGTATACTGAACACGTAGTAAAAATTTACATTTGAAGATACCTACTAGTATGTAAAACATTTCTTCTTTTCCTAGCTTATAGCATTGAGGTCTTTTTAATCCACTTCAATAAAAGTCCTCTTTTCAATTTCAGGGTTTCGGTTCGGTTTTCGGTTTCTCAATTTTACCGTATATTTGTTTTTGGGTCTCAATATTTTTCTTAAATTACTATGTTTTATTTACTTTTAGAATTAATTGATTGAGAAATACACACGTAAAAACAATCATAACTTTTATCAAACAGCTATTTAGTTAGCCAGATGAGACATAATATAATATATTCATCCTTGAAAATATATATTATATACAATAAAAAGAAAGAAAGAAAAAAACGTTTATTTACAGTACAAAAACAACACAAGCATTGACATTAACAATTTCTAATGCTGAGGGGTTTTCCAGAGGCGAAACATTGTTGACTGCACTAGGCTCACTGACTGACGGCTCACCCTGTATATTTCGGTTATAACATAACTAAGCTATTTCCACGTCTGTATAAAATGTTTATATATAAAATATAGGTACAATTCGAAACGACTGTTACAATAGTATCAAAGGGTTGAGGTCACGCCGCGAGCCATATCCGTCTTTGTTCAAGCTTGTCTCTTGTCATAACGTTATCAGCTTGATTTACATGAACAACTCACTCCATTTATAACATTTCAGAGATAAACGTGGGATTATATAGGACGGGAGCGGAGCGCATCGGTTTCTTTATTTAGATAAGAAATATATTTTTCTTTTTCATCTTTTTTTAGGACTTTTTTAGCCTTAGAGTCATGTCAGCCCCATCATCAAAAAAATAAGAAATATCTTGCCTACGTAAGGAAACTTATTTAGGTAGTCAATAATAAACTATCTATATAGGTTTCCTTATTAAAAACATGGGAGAAATATGTGTCTATCTCGAAGTTTATTCTAATTCAGCTATACTATGCTTAACTTTTTCTGTTCATTATGTATGTACAGTTATTGTTTATTGAACTTTTTTACAGCAAAATAAATGTCATATTTTAAATTATACGGTAAATTGAATAGTTTTAAAGTTATAATCACGACATGTAACTAGATAAAAACACGCCCGCCAAAACAGACCGTATGGCGCCGATATTTCATTAGCAGCCAAAAAGGCTGGGAAGTTGCACGTAATGCAAAACTGAAGGCTGAAGCAAAACAAGTCTCAATTACACAAGCGCATAAAACACTGGTTGGACATAGGTATATTCGCATGTGGCCGATAAATCATGAGTGCGGTTTGGTAACAAGTTTCAATTTAACTTCCAGTAGCTAGTGACGTCATATGTTTGCGAAAATGTGGATTATAATTCATTGCTGTTATTATTTCGTTGTTCCCGTTTTTTGCTTCATCCATTTTCTGTACTAATACTAACAACGGGGCAAAGTTTGTATGTCTAATGTTAGGTTACACTGAATATATCAGTTTTTAATTATTTAAATAATTTAAAAGAATGCATTACTTGTAACTTTGATTATTTAGGTAAATTTAGCACATGTAGTGTGTACTTATAAGTTAAATACATTGGTATACGCAGTGAATAAAAAAACGCAAAAGGATCCTTGTCGAATATATTATCTTTACATAAATTTAATTCCATTTAATGGACAAGAACTCTTTCACAAAACATAATCTTCCTTGTCATTGCTCTGTCTCTGGCCTGATTGCATCCTAAAACCATGTCCATATATAATAAACTCATCTCGAGTGTATGAAACATCGTAGTTCAAAGAGAGATTTATGGCTAACAATGTGAGCGCCAGTGCACGCAGGTAAACAATGGCTAAAAGCCGAAAGCCGCACCAGAATTAAGCCCATTACAACGAGACCGCAGCAATCGGACGTCCGGTGTAATGCACTCGCTACGTATAATTGGAGGTTTTAGTTCGTCTAACCGATACCTATTGGGAACATTATAAGACATTGTATTAAGGAGACTATCGATTTAATCACTTTAAATACTCTTCTGACAGCTGTATGTATCTATATGCGTTAGGCCTTTTTATTAGGTAAGTATTAAGTATATTGGTCATATACATACTTATGATATCAATTAGGTATTAGGTGTATTATGTATATTAGGTATTATTAGTATATTATGTGAGTACTAGTAATTAAAAAGAAAGAATATTATGTCATTACAGTTCATTACAAAAGCACATACAGTAATGGATACAGTTCTGAATCACACTTTTTAAGTTGAGTATTTTTTAATTTATTTTGTGAGTAATGAAACCTTGAGGCGTCACGCTTAGCTATGTAACGCTCGATCGAGTGTAGTCGATTGAGGGCGCGAAATAAACAAGTTTGTACTTCCTAAGTGTCGATTTAAGCGCCAAAAAAAAATCAACATATTTATTTAATTTAATTTAAAATGCCACTAAGCTTAAATTATTTAATGGCGTGAGAATTCTATCGCATATTTACAAAAAACATTTTTACCTACAACATTATATCGACAACATAAAAACGAATGTATATTTATCATCGTTTTTAAAATCTCACTATCAATGAAATATATTCAGCATAAATCTGCCGTGGTAAAAATATGACCTGGATATGCGAAATAGAAGCTGAAATTAATTGAAATAGTCATAAAAATGGCTCGCAGTGAGTTATGTATGGCAGATGTTAGTTTCGCTAGGAAAGCAGTGAGCCTTCGGTGACAAATAGCCAGCCTCGTAGCGTCGTTAATTACACGCCAAATGGAATCGGGTTTTACATCTGTAACACTATAATTTACTTAATTTATAGATATTATTTTAACGTTTTCAGTGGAGAAATTTGTTTTTTAATTTTATATTAATAGTACTATGCAAGGCTATTTTGTTATATTGAAATAAATAATAACAAAGGCGATTATAATGTCAAGGATTATTTTGTGTTTATCCGTAGATAGGTACTTAAGTCAATTTAAAAATTGTAAGCACTATTAAAGTTTGAGAACAACATTTTGTTTGAATTGGCAATAAGAATACCCAATACGTTCCATTGTTATTTAAATTAAATATAATCAATTTTATAACGGCTTTTAAGTCATACATTAGCTTAAGTTTACAATCGCTAAAAATAAAAAAGGGTCACAAAATTTAGATTCACCGTCGTATATCGAAGCGACACAGTTTACGTCCATCTTTATTGATCCAAGGGTGTGTACTAAATATAAAGTTCAATAAAAGTCCCCCATCCGATAGGAAGTCCCGGATTTATCGAGCTAACCCCGTGTAAATAAACTGCATGCATTACTTATGAAAAGTTCGCCGCCACGCGAGCGGGTTAGAAAAACATCGATTTTGACCTCATAGCCGTTTCTCGATTACGTCAGTTATTGCAATTTCCTGCATTGTGGAACACAGTAAATAGTGCGATAAAATTACTTCACTAGAAACCATGCCAAGCTAATGAATGCGACACATATACAGACGCGAATATTTCAGCTGTAACTTGCATATTCGAGCTATTGTTATTTTTGCTTGAAAGTTGAATCCATACTATTTATAATTATAAATGGGAAAGTGTGTCTGTTTGTCTTTCTTTCACGGCAAAACGGCTGGACCGATTTAATTGAAATTTGGTATGTAGATAGATCGTGGATTAAAACATACGATACTTCTTATCCCGTTATTGCCCCGCTAGAAATTCGAGTGCGGCGACCGCGGGGAGCGGCTATTATAGGTACTTATAGATTGGTAAGACTTATATTATTTTTAAGGAAAGTTTTTTATTTTGTCTTATTATACTTAACCGATAAATTAATAAAGTATGTTACACATCTAACATAATTCAATAATCCATTCTTTGTTTACTGTTAATTGTAAATTGGCTAAAAATACCCCCTTATAAATACCTATTAGTTATTATAAATCAAGGAAAGTATAAGACTATCAGTACAATAAATATGTTTCCAGTGATAAAGGTGTTTCAGTAAATCTTATTGTTTGGGACATTTTGTAAGTAGATTGTCGGTCAGGAACAAATTGGACGCGACAGGCGACCACCGGGAACAACTATTTCCACTAAAATTGTTCTAAATCGTATGGTACGTGCTTATTTTCAACTTTAAAAGTGTTTTCTTTATAATATAAAATCGTTTATTTTGGTGTTCTTTTAATAGTAATTTAGAATTATACTTGTATACTCAAATGTCAATTTAACTTAACGATTATAAATACTAATACTACTATTTTTAGATCTTAAGATAAAATTTCCTAAGTTGTAAACACTTTTTTATGAGATTGTTTATTAACTTTCATATTACTTAATACATACGGTATTCAAAAATCAACAATGTTAGAAATATACTAAATGTAATGTGTCATATAATATTGTGCATAAAATGGAAACTCAGGTTACTCAATTTAAATACAGTAATCAAACGTCTTTCTTCTCGTATTGCCTCTCATTTACATAGCTTCACAAGAAAGAATCCAAGCGCTTACATACCAAAGAACCAACTCTAATCGGATAGTAACTTAACAATTTATCCGATTCGTAACCTCGATCGGATTAAAACACTTTTAACAGTGGGTAAAAGTTCGATTTACGGAACGAAAAGAAATATAGCAGGTAGAGGGTTTCAATTCAATCAGCCCCTTTAGCTTCGCCAGTGATTTGATGAGATTGTTGAAAATCAGAATAGGTTGAGAAAAAACCTGCCGTATCGTTCCGTGTAATGGAAATACTGTGTTAGTTCCTGAATAACGGAGTGCTTTTCAATATAGTTTTATTTGAGCTTGGTCGTTTTAATTTTTGTTACATCTCATTAGGAAAACTGCCAAATAACGTACAACTTTGAAGATCGCAATTTAAACTTAATATTTAAAAGAACAGAGACTTGTTTGTGGGCTTAGAACGATGTGGACTGATGTGAAAAAATATCTTAGTGTGATAAATATAACAAAACGTTGGGTGAAAGACAGGCTATGGCGTAATGCTATAAGGCTTAAGAAGCTAGTTACCAAAAAGAAGGCAAACCTCGGTGTACAACTACTGTTTAATAATTTGTGCAAGGTATTTAAATATTTTCTGGAAGCTCTAGAAAATATGAAGATTCACTAAAATATTTTTGACTCAGTCCAACATAATTACTGCACTAATATTTTCTATCTAAACTATCAAAGTACACTTTAAAGCAAAACAAATCTGAAACTACAAAACAATATCGCGCCAGCCAGCGTTTTGCTCGCTTCTTTAAAAATAACATTCCTCGGAAATTGGAAATGGACCTGCCTCACGAATCGCGACTAATTTATTGCAATTGTATTGTTCCTGTTTTCGTAATCGAATGAAATATATTGTCTCCGTAAAAGATCGAACAGCGAAGAGGCGTACTCTATTTGTCAACATCATTGTGATTACTTGAATGTCGTTCGAATAAATTGGATCTGGCGACGTGTTTAGATGCAATAATTTTACGTCGCGAATAGTTCAAATTTCTATATCATTTAACCGTCACATAAATCAAATCATATTTTTATATATATTTATTAGAATTCAATATGTTAAAAAATAATTAATTATAACTTACAGTCTACAAGCCTACAGAAAAATATTAACATAGGTACTTAAATTTGTAAATTATCCTAACACTGACATATTTAATTGGTTAAATATTTAATAGATTTCCCTGTATTTAAATTTTTATTATTATATGTTCTCTTGTCACTTATATTATAAGAATACATATACTATTTGAAGAATATCTTAGTGTTGTAATAAATAACAATTTTAAGCTACTTAATATATTTTTTAGTTTACCGTACATAACTTTAAATTTTATTATACTTGCTACTAATTAAAAAATGCGACCTATATAATATATTTTAAAATTTTCTATCAATCTTCCTTTTTTGATTTTATTAGAATAATATTTATTTCAAACACAAAAATATATTAAGTACCTACAACAAAACTGAAAAAACATGTAGCAATCCACTCCATCCGCCCTATGAATGTGAAGTAAATACTTAACACGAAAATCCATCTCGCTGGCAAAGTAAAAACAAGCCCCTGAACGACTATCCCAAACTAGCAGATCTGTTCAAAGAAAACTAACCTCCATCGTCAATTTCAGAAAACAAACACTGCTGGCTTTGTATTTAACGCATTCCACGCGAGGGTCCGAGCTACCCCGAGGGTGACTACGTGGTCTAAATGTTTCAGTACTGAATTTACATCCACATACATATACACGTATGTTCATCCGTATGTACGGTATATACGCCACTTGAAACATAATTTTAACCTGACAAGAGCGGTTTTTAATGTGGACGCTTCAACATGTTTGTAATTTGTGTCTTTGTAAATTTTCGTCCATGCATTGGGGTGGCAGCTTTTTAGGGTTACATAAATTTGTTGTTTAAAAAACAAGAAATTTACGTTATTTAAAGTTTCTTTTACATAAGCTTAAACGATTAATGACATATTGAGATTTTTTTTCTATGCTATGTAGATTTTTTTGGTTCATTATTATTAAGTACTATTGGAATAAATAATTTTAAATATCCTATGATGAAGATGAGGATGTAAACAGCTACGGCATTGTCATGCTCGTGCTTTCATAAATAAGTATAACTGTAGCTTATTAATAACATAAACAATATAAGAAACAAATACTGTCATAAAATTGACATTAAAACAAAACAAATTAGGCACTTTTACGGCACATTCAAATGGCAAGTGAGATAAGTCGCGTCGGGAGCAATGAACCGTAACAATTGGCTATTCCTCGTAGATACAGCACGGACCGCTCTTAAGGGAGCCGGCCCTTACTGAAATGTCATGGTCGTTGCAGGAATGCTCATTGCTCATTTGTTTTTTATAACACAAGTGTAGCTTTTAAATGAAACAAGCCTAGATGTTTTAAGTAACAGAATTAAAGTAAATCGTTGTCTTTCAAGTAGGGTTTTTGAAGACTTAGCTAATTTTAATATCAGTAGTTCATTTCGTAATCATATACTAGCTACTTATATCCTAATATAGAAAGATTTACTTAACAATTTAATAAGCAAGGATAACAGACCTAAAGTATGTCTCGTCTTTAAAAGAGTGTTTTTTTTAAGACTTAGCTAAATAATTTAGAGGTAGTTCAATTCGTAATTATCTCATGGTTACCTATGTCCTAAAATAGAAACATTTACTTAACAATTTCATTCACATGTAAGATGATGGTGTAGGGCAATGACCTGTATATAGAACTATTCTTAACAGTACTTGACGCCTCTTCAGTATCCCTAAGGAATAAAATTTCATAATGGCGAGAATTTTTGTATTTACCTGCGAATTTTCTTTTGAATATTTAATATTTTATTTGATGAATTATATAGCGAGTTAAAAGCTAACTAATAAATAATCTTATTAAAAAAGAAAACGAAACGTTTTTGTTATGATTTCGGTTGGTAACATTATTCATTAGAAAAACGTAGCAAACATCAGATTTCTCAAACTATCTCTTTATCCCTTAGTTTAACTAATACTCTGGTAGTAAAGGTAGCTAGGCATAAAAACAAAATTTGAAATAAAATAAGTGTACATTAAGAAACACGATGTTGTACAGATAGCAGTGTGTCGTTTGGCAATCGTTCGCATCGTTCGTAAGAGATTCACAGCCAAAGTGGATTGCTCAATAACATTTTAAACATTTATTTTAAAACGACATAGATTTAAGCAACCAATCTTTTATTCAACAGTTACATTAAACTCTGTTGTTTATATTTATTATTGGTATTTAAATATATCTACTTACAAATATTGTCTTGCATACAAAGAATAAAAGTTAATTGTCTACTTGAAATAGACGATGAAATTCTTACAATGCCTACATTATTAGGTATTCATACTACTACATAATATTTCCATTAAAAGTTCTTTTATAGCCAAAAGTATACTGGTATAAATTACAAGTGATTTTGGCTTGATTTTTAAATGAGTAGTTTGGAATCATAGTCTTCTTAATAACCTCAAAAAATCTTTATTCTACTGCTTGGATAGACCTTGAAAAATAAGTAACAAAATGAAAAACGAATTATTTAAAACATGTTGAAATGTAGATAGTAACCTAAAAGATTAATATATAAACTTTTCAATGATGACGTGATTAATGTATTTAACTTTGGTTTCATCCCGATGTAACGAAATGAATTACGGCATCTCCTTCAAACCCTAACACAACAAAAACACATTTAGCCGGGTCGGAAAGTTACAAAATATCCAACTTATAGTTTTAGGGCAACGTAGAATTTTCTATTGTTTGAATTTACTTTGTATAAGCCACTTGGAAATTAACTTATGACTATAATAAACATTAGGCTCACGTTTATACGGGAAAACTTTGTTCGCTTTATAAGCTTTAAAATTTAAAATGTTTGTTCTTTTAAACAGGACGCGTACTTTTCAACCGACTTCAAAAAGGAGGAGGTTCTCAATTCGACCCGTATGTTTTTTTTATGTTTGTTACGCGATTACTCCGCCAATTATGAACCGATTTGAACAAATCTTTTTCGGCGTATAGGTAATACCTCAAGGGTGGTCCTATTTAAATTTTATTATAAAAAAAACAACCCCCAAGGGTGGAAAATTGGGGATGAACTTTTTTATACGCGTGGAGATATTCTCTGCCGATTATAAACCAATTTGAACGATTATTTTTTTGTTGAATAGGTATTATCATGAAGTCGGTTTTATGTTTTTTAAGTTAATTATTTATTTTTAAAATCGTCTAGAAAATTATACAGACTATAATTTCTGATTCAGTTGCAGCAATTCATAAAAATACCCACAGGTTCTTATCTATCTCAAATAGATTAGATTTAGATAGTAGAAGAGTATTTGAAGTTGATACACAAAGTGCCAGTAGTATGTTGGTTACAGTAAAGGCAGCGGTGTAAATAATAAATCTTCTCGACATTCGCTGGTCACAGATGGCTTGGATATTTAGAAAATGAGGCCCACATTTAAATGCCAGAGTTAGGAAAGCAACATTTAATGCGAAAACAAGATCTCTTATTAAAGACAAATACTTTAGCCTAAAATGTAGGTATATTTTTTGAGAACCGTTACAAAGATTTTGTGTTACTAGCTGTATCTTTGTATATTTCCCAGAAACAAGGATTTTTCCTTAACATTTTCAATATAAAAAAAAAGAAAAGTATACAAACTGATATTCTTAATTTAGAACATATTACTGCTTACCGAAAAAAGCATATTTACAAAGCAAAACTAAGTACCTTCTTCCCACTTTAAATGCTATACATATTCCAATAGGCAAACAGTCATAACAAAAAAAACTATTCTTATATTTTATCTATGCAGTCAGTTCTAATTCAATATAACTAAGACATAATAAACAAATAGCATATCTACTGGCAACACTACGTAACTCCAAGTGACGGTAGCGATCTGTCACACGGAATGGGGCCGCTAAATTATGGGTCTTCATCCACCGTGACCTGCGCGGAGTTGTACTGAAGCCTTATGATATATACGTCATATGTACAGATTGTACCTACTGTTTATACATCTTTAGTATAGTCGAATTAAACATACTAAATGTTGTAAAATATCTTGGCGCATGTTTACGTACAAACGCTATTTTGGAAAAGAAATATCACTAATTTGCGACGTGCCATATAAGAAATGTTTTTCACTCATATTAAAACATTGTTTAAATAACAATTATAATTAATGCGTTGAGTACTAGTTAAGTAATGCAGTGCTGGGCCCTTTTTTCGTAGTGCACAATGAATTTGGTCAGAGACGTGCCCGTAATAATGTATCGCCATCCTTGTCATAGAAAGTTCAAATATTTCAACAGCAACCACAGACTTACTTCCAAGACAAAATACTTATAAAAAAAGCTAAGTTTGTTTTGAAAAAGACTATTTAAAAATGTAGATGTGGCCAAAGTTTTCAAATCTTACAACGTAATGAGTGTCCTAGTTACATCTCGGCCTGAGAAAATTATATGGTACATTAATTCTTATCTCCTCACTTTACAAAGCCTAACATAAACCTGTCTCTAGAGATCACATTAGGTACACTTATACGTAAGTAAGTATATTGCGGCTTACCTAGAACACGGGGGATTTATATAATATCAGGTTCAACCTATATTTCCCTAGAGAATATGATACCACAATGAAATACATATTATAATATAAGAGATATACTCCAAATAAACTCCCAATTATAAACAGTAATTAAATCTCTTTACAAGAACTGGTAAAATTTGTTATTCAGAATTGACATGACAAAGTGACTTAAATTTTTAAACACAGCATTCAAAAAAGAAGCATTCTAACTTTTCTAAATTCGACATATTTAAATTTAACATTCGTAGGAATATCGCGATACAGATTATTCTTTAAATTAATGTAAATTTCAAGCTATTCAAGTTTGAAATTTCAATCAACTATAAATATGTTTTATACAACTTACTTAATATTTTTTAAGATATATTTTATCCATGTCGATAGAGACATTGAAATCGATACGCGTGCAAAAATGTTCTATATTGCATGTTATTTAGCGAAACACAACACCGTCAAAGCCGACGCCTCCGAAATCACTTTTGCATCCAGCTCCAGGTATTATCCTGCTGAAGTTTTCTGTTTATTTTCGCTTCCAATTTCGCCAGAGTGCCTGCCAAGGTGTTGTCTGACGGCTTACAACTTGTACACCGTTCTATGAAATGACGAGCGTGTTCGACGTGTTATTTTTAACGTAGCTTTAAACAGTCTTATTGAGCTCTATAGGATTTGATATAGCAGATCATAGAACGATCCGTTGTTCTTTTGAATAGATCTGTAAGCGCCGTAATTTTGGGCCAAGTAATTAGTTGGTGGAAGATTTAAAACAAAGCACAGCTATACCAATATATTGAAGTTTGATGGTAAAAGACTCTTATTTAAAGTCGAAAATAAAATAATCTCAAGACCCGTGTGTCCAGAAACTATAAGATCTCTAAGTCCTTCAACAGTTTCACGCCAATGTTCAACTTTGTTTTTAAAATTTTCCAAGTTTTGCTTATGCTCTTGTTTCGTTTATATTGACTTAAGTTTCCGCCATATTATAATATTGTTTCGAAACTACGATACTTTTTGCTATGAATAAAACAGTAACTCATTTTGTGTGAAACGAGGCTATGATTTTTGTGAAAATGGAAATATTTTATTATATAATTTCATGATGTGGTACAACCATGCTGCTATGCTGAGTAGCTCTCCGCTGCTGGCTCACCAGAGGGTGGTGACCCTCCCACGGACGACACCGACATCAACTAGTGGAAACTCAATACAGATGTCAATGTGATTCGTTCAGTTATTGGGAGCACCATATGGCCAGTGTTCCTTTCCTGCCTATCTTTATCCTGTATACCATTTTTCCCTTTTTTAAAGGTCAGTAACGCAGTCTTCATATAAGTAAGTCATGTCCGACACTTAACTTTGCGATCGTTCAGGCATAATCTGCTCAATTACCCATCATATAAAAAATAGTAAGATACTGCTTAGGTGATGTATTATTCTAGTCTATAAAGTGTCTTGATGATGATAGTGTTTAATTTCTCCGTACAAAAGTACAGATGAAAGATTAAAGAAAACAGTGCTTAGCGTCAACGCAAAAGAACAATAACTTTAAATGAAAGCAGGTCAAATGAAAAGATAAAAGAAGGTACTGCTAGAGCACTTTAATAATAGAAAACATCGTATAGTTCTTTCTTAGCTTTAATTTCAGTAAAATGCTTGCGCCGTTCCTCATTATTCTATATTGTCTTAAACGCACAGCTGTCAAATTAAAAAAGACTTTACGTTATGAGAATCCGTTTCATTGTTGCTCCGTACATTTTAGGTTATGTTTTGCTGACACAGCAGATTATAATATTTAAAAAGAAAACGTTTTTATTGTAGTGACTATCATAGATAAGTAGAATTAATTGGTTGTAAATATAATAAATGAAAGATTTTAGTGTGTAGAACATTCGTTCAGTATTTGGCTCAAACAATACAGTAATCTGTGTTCCAAAAGCGTATTTATTTATTCTTTATAATAAGTATATTTTCTTACTTGATAAACCACTTTAACTTAAGATATAATTTATACCAGTAATAGACAGTTTTAGGGCTATAAACCATCTCTTCCAGAGACCATTACAGGATACAATAACAATAAAACGAATGATCAAATATATATATGAATATAATATACAGCAATAATTGCATTAAATATCACAACATAAAATTTTACCTTCCTACCGAACTTATTCAATACAAAGACCTACAGCAATAATCTGTCCATACAGGATATTTTCAACGCTATTTAGGAAGTGAGATGGGTCAGAAAGCCGATTACCGATATTCTCAGTATGAAGAGGTTTTGTGCGTAATCCCTTAATGTAAAGGGTAATGGGGTTATGATAATTTAATCTAGATGTAGTGGCAACAATCGATACGGCTAACATTTTACGCCACGTATGTTTTCTTTTAATATATAATACAGTAATGGATTAAAATTTTTGTAGGTACTATTTTATAATAAAAAATCACTACCTAGAGATAAGGCTACCTTAAACCTATTATTTTGAATGACAGGACAAAATTGTAATTTCAAAAAGTATTAAAACAGTTGTTGTAATGTGGTCAATGAAATTATTTATGCCAAATAACTAGTTACTTAGTATCAATTTATCATAATAAAAACACAAATCCGTCGGCTTTAGAAATATAAATTATATAATAGTATGTCTAACGTTAATAAAGTATATCTTCCTATACTACAATAAGTCCATAATACGATATTGTACAAGCATATTGTAGAGTCTTCTAAATAGGAACTAATAGTACAGCCAAATATCTAGTTACTTAGTATCAATTTGTCACAATAAAAACACCAAACCGTCGGCTCTAGAAATATGAAGAAAAATAACCATTGTCTAACGTTAATAAAGTACACCTACCTACCTATATTACAATAAGTGTATAATACGATATTGTACAAGCATTTTGTATAGTCTTCTAAATAGGAACGCATTGTCAATCCTTAATCGAATGTTCAGTGTTGCATCAGCAATCCGTTCTATCTCTGCGCCTCACGCGGCCTGCGAAGCGAATTATCCAATAAACATAATGAAAATTTAAGCCCACAGACGCTGACGGTACCCAAGACGTCTTTCACAGATAATCCATACTCATAAAGTGGGAATAATACAAATTAGTCACAAAGGAAGCCTGTTGTTATGGAAGTGGAAAATGCGACTCCCGAATTTAACTTTAATTAAGTAGCTATATTGTTTTGCTGGACTTTTGTTTTTGTTTTGAACTAAAAATACCATAGAAAAATAACCTATACTCGTTTGTGCAAGTGTGTTCTTGAATATAAGGAGTCTCTGAATCCATTGAAGCTACTGTAAACATTATTGTAGTTATAAAATACCACATTATTTGTATATATCAAGCAACTTTTTAATCAGAAAATTCAATAAGCAGTTTATCCATTAAGTCGGGTAAAACCGCTGGAAATAGCTACTAATAAATAAACCTTGATTCGAGTATATAAAGGTTTTTCACAGAGCTATTTTTACACACGGCGTAAAATTGATTACGTGTGGAATTAATTACGAAGTTCTCGTAGAACGTGACATGATTACGCTAATCCGAGGACTCGTTAACAGATAAAACATTTACAGGGGGACAGCATATCGCATGAATATTAAAACTGCACTTTCTCCACCTCTCCTTATTTAATTATACTTGGTGAATATATGATGATGTTATAAGCATTTGTTTTTATATGTTAAGCATATGTTTAGATGAAAAAAAAACTAAGCAATACATACGTGAGCCTTCTTACTATAGGTGGTAGTGGGTATTTTTCACCACCACCACGCTCGCTTGACCACTTTAATGCTTTTATCTTCGTTAGACTGCATTTTTTTAATCATTAGGAAATACTCATGCAATGGGCATCGGTACAAACTTCTGCGTTATATTTGGCTAATACCAGCCGACAATCTCCCGGTGGATCATCATACGGCACGTCAAGGCACCTTAGTAACCCTTTCGGAATTGTACGAGACCGTTACGAGATCTCTTTATTGTTTCGGCGCAGAATTTAAAGTGAATATTAATTTAAAATCGCATTAGGTTTTTAGTGATAATATACAAGTTTAATTGATTTTTCATTATTATTGTTTACTTATTTTTGGGGTATTATTCACTTGTCATATACAAATCAAACATATTTTAGGTTTAATCTTTCCTGAGATTAGTATATAAAGAATACATATATTTGAAACGATTTTTCTTCATAGTCTTTCAAGAAACTTTAGCTAGAAATATTAAGCGCAATTCCTCGCTGCAGCGGAACTGTGTACGTAGTAAGGAAATACGGGCGTATTTCATTAGCTATCTGCGAGATAAACATCTCGCGTGCTCTGGGTCTGTTCATTCATTTCGGTCTTAGTTAAATGTGTGTCAGAATCCAGCACCGACGTTGGCCTAATTAGTTTGCTGTAGTGTGTTATGGTAAAATAATTTGCTGATGTACGTAGAATGAAGCCAATTATTTTTAATTAAAAAATGTAATGTAAAGTCGTTGTGTAATTCACAGAACCGAGGCTTTAGTAAATGTTCGAGATGCTATCAGGTACCTTTAGCAATTATAATATAATCCTCTTAAAGAAAATAATATAGCATCAAGTCATTAAAATATACGAATATATTAAAAAAATACAAGGTTGACAGGAAATTTAACAGAACTATTATCAATCCTATATAATTAGTCATTCGATTAGCGTTTGTACAATTTATATATGTGACACACAGTTAAGTCATACGGCAAAAATTAAGACCATTTCCTCCATCACAATAAAATAAAACCAACCATAAGACCAATATACAAGCTTTAAAATAAACATCGTGCACCACAAAACAAGACAACATAATATATCATCCTAAAATCTGACGTCATGAATCTGCAGTTAACAAAAGAGCATTATTACAAACAGAGTAAACTAAGAATGAGGCTGTAAAACATGAAATTACACTTGGCTTATTGTTGCCAGCTGAGAGAGTGCTCACGAAGACGCGTATATAATACGCACCTCTTGAACGTGTCATACGAAGCGCTGTAAAATGAAGAAGAAAAATGTACGTACGTGCACGCTTATATCAAGTTGTGACGTGAAAACTGTATTCAGAAGTTATTTCGAATATAAAATGAGAATATATATAAATATATTATTTAGTTTTGGTTTCATTTAAGGTGATGTATATAAAGTAAGTAATTTTAAGGTGTGGCTTTGATTTTGGCGTCAAATTCAGTTAGTGTTACTAATTTTAATATACGTTTAAATTGAGAGGATTAGAAAATTCACTGTAATAATAATAATTATTATTATAATAAGAAATTCACTAAATTATCCAACGAAATATATATTCGTGATATTATAAGACCACAGTTGTTACAATAAGTTAGTCAATTGCTTTATATGAAAAATATCAGTTTATAGAAATTGTTATTAGAGTGGTAATCATTACCACAACCATCTTTCATACCAAGCTGTGGTGTGAATGAATAGAAAGAAACAGTAAAGAAAACGTTTTAAAATTAAATATACTGATTCTTTAATTAACACGACATTGTACACTAAGTTTTATACCTAAGATTTGCGCTAAAATAACACAAGTGAATACCTTCTTAAATTATATATAAGCTTCAGTCACTGTCTGTTTGTTAGGCTTTAATAAGACGCTTTCAATACAATTTGGTAGAGAGATACATGGTACCTCATATTAATATAGGGGCTACATTATCGGGTTCCACGCCGATAAAAACATGGACCATATCTAGTATCTACATAAAACTAAACTAAAACTAAGAAGACCAACCATCGTACATAATAACATAATAGGAACAACACAAGTTCCCGAAGCAACCGCTATCTCCCTACACATATGGCAGTAATAAGCAAGTGGTTCATATCACTGGCCTGTTTAACTAACGTTTGTATTCATATCACCGTGTATTTACATTCTAAACCGCAACTAACGAACAGCTCCGTTAAAGGCTTTTGGGAAACTGAAGGGGAGAGTTGAAATATCACGAATTTTGTGAGTATAGTTTCATGTGACTTATAAGATTTTAGGAGACTACTTACTAAGAATGAAATATTTAATAGCTAGAAGATAAATTACATAGTTTTTTAAGGATTACGCAATAATTGGATATATGATGATTAAAATATATTTTAACTTTTAAGTCGGAAATTTGGTACAAAACATTGGTAAATTTAGTTAGGAGTACGTATCGAAGTATCCTTTTCACTATTTTAGAAAAAAAATACTGAACTTTTAAAAATCTAAAAGTCTATAAATAACGTCAACTAAACATTGAATCAAACCAATATCCGAGATTTCATAATATTCTTCCCATTGCTATCACAATACACGGAATATCGTAAGGGCCTGTATCGATTTCTGTGGTAGACCCGAAGCAGTATGAATCTTGCATCAAGAATTTAATATTAGAGATAAGCTACTAGAAATATTCATATCAGGAATGTTATAAGAGAAAATAACTTGCTGGAACTTCTAAGCGTAATAGATATTTGTGTAGCGTAATACTATTACTTGAATATCTTCGAAATTTCTAGTTAGTAGAAAGACAAGTTAAAGGGACAGTCGTCTAGAATATACATTAAAACAGTAAAAATTTTAAATCATCTTCAAGGCGAATGATTAATAAGATTCTATAAATAAATGTCGTGTAGAAACACGTGAGAAGAAAATAATCATATCATTAGTTATTTTCAGAATAGGTGCAAGTAATACTAATTCTACTAGTAACATTTCTTTCGTAATCGTACCTCGTAAAAGAATCTTTTTTTTATTAACAAGGGAAACAAATCCAAAGGAAATAAAATAAATTCAAAATCTATGGGAAACAATTTTCATAAAGCAAATATTACTAAAATGAGTAAATCCGTTATCATAACGGTTATTAAATTTTTTTTTAAGATATACTACTGCACACATAATTTTCTTGTCCATGAGAATAACCGATATAAAAAGTATCCTATGCGTTAATTAAAAGTCTGCCTGTAAGGCAAACTGTAACCAAATCCAATCAGTAATTTTTATGTGAAAGACATTCGTACGTACATCGTCTCTATATTTTGCATTTACTATATAAAAAAATCAGACTTTAAAAATAATGTTAATCAAGTTATATAAGCTGTTAATATAATTATAATCATTCAAGTAACGTAATAATATATGAAGTAAAAACTCAAGAATTGTACAAAACATTTTCCCAACAAAGCAGCAAAAATACAATAGTTTATTAAAACGAGCCGCTGACATACTTTTTAAGATAATATTCTGCAAAGCTCCGAGTATTTTTATAAAAAGTTTCCACAAAGAATGAATATATAATAAGACTTTCAGTATTAAATTATTTTAAAAATACTTCAATCTCTTTCTTAATAAAACGCATTATGGTTAAGAAATTTTCTTTCTTTTTTTCTGTTTCATATTTTTATAAATAAGACGAAATATCTAAATGTTCTCCTTCATATTAAATTCCAATATCGCTTACAAATTAATATCTATTGTACACACTACATCGCTCAATCCTCTACACAAATCCATGTTTCTCGATTATTCCTCAAATATAAAAGTATCGGATAATATACGGAGATTGTGATAATGCTATTATCAATGTACGAGAAACAATGTTAGAAAAGCAATTTCGGCTTCCCATATTGCCCATTAACCGATGTCGGCAGTAACTTTTTTGACCCAGCTAAATATAGTTCGGAAATATTATTACGAAGCTCTTTATCTTGTTTTCTTGCTAGCATACATTTATATTCCTTCAAAGCTTACGACAATACACTCGTTTATCCTTTTTATTTAAAACCTTGAACTTAAATATAATAAAAAAAAGAAATTAGTTTAACGTTTGTTCTTTATTCCTTTTACTTACGCTGTTTTCAAAAAGTAATCCAAATTAATACAATCATAGAAAGACCAACAAAAATATAGGTAAATATAGCTAGATACGTGACGCGCCGATACCCCGGTATATTAATTTCATATTGCAAACTAAGCCATTAGCTAACGGCTAGATCGTACGTGCTATCCAAAAATTTTCCTAACTCAATCTTCTCACGCAAAAATATGGCGAGTTAGCGAATCGTCAGCACACCTGCGCGTGAATAACGTTCACCATTCCCGTGTAATATGTTTAATAAATCTTAGAAAAGTTCAGAATATATTCATATTTTCATTGTTATTGATAGCGGAAAATCGCTCCCAATTCCCCAGTCACGGGTCTCATACATTATTAAAATATGTCGATGTAAATTATTTATGCACCTGTGATACAGATGAATAATTAAAATTGTGATATTCCTTTATGTTTTTACGTAAAATTGCATTGAATTCGATATAATTGAGAGAGTTTTTTTATTATGTATGCAAGAACAATCATGGTTCTAATTAATTATAAATACATAATATATTGAGTTCCTAAGTAACGGAGACTAAAGAACACATCTCATTCACGTTCTTACTTGCTCCTTGCCGCACTATTTTGATGCAAATGCACCAAAAAGCCTCGTTCAACATTAATCAAAAGATATCACACTTTTTACTGCGGTGGGGCGGTTTTGAATAGCACCCCTTTCAAATATTGGTTTTTGTGCATGAGCCTGCTAGCGTCCAGTAAGAGCAAATCCATGTTTTTCCATTTATAACCGTACGCACGTTCGCGGTATCTTGCCAAATGGTTTACTATACCGCTTTATAGCTTATAGTCATTAAAGCCTGAATATAAAGTGAGGGTATGACAAAACAGGAATTAATTTCTGATATGTCTCACGGTACGGTGCACACCCTTCCGGGACATACGGCCAGTAAAATTGACAACCTAGATTAATATTTAAGAAAATGTATCTCACTTGTGGCATTTACTATTAGATTTCTTTTGGTAAAATTATACACAAAATTACGGGCACTTTATTAGTAGAGATCGAGTGAAGTGACATATTGCTATAGACACAATATTTATACATATAGCTTTACAGACTAATACATATTACCATAGAGTAGTTTAGTGGACAAAGTAAATATAGTCCACACTTACTTTAAAGTAAATAATGTGTCCTGAAGTTTCTAGTTTACACCCACACATTAGGTTTAAGAAACCACTTACTAGCACAATAAACTCCTTATATTATTACATTTGCCCATTTTAACTTCGAGGAGTAGAAAGGGTTTCTCTTGGATAAAATCTTCATTAGAACTTTGAGATAAAATAAAGACAAATAGAAAACGTGTTGAGAATTTTGTGTGCTTGAAATACTTCTTTGTTTTTATTTGTAAATAAAGACAAAAAGTATTTCCGTAGTTAGGATGAAAAAAGGTTTCCAAGTACAAATACAGTGTAAAGAACGATGAACTGCGATGAATAATTTAGTACGATTCTTTACTTTTAACTTTCAATGTTGTTTTATGGCATTCAGCAAATATACACAGTACCTATATATTATGTTGGTCTGGTTGGTTTGTATATTAGAACGGTGGAACATAATCACTTTTCAGGTAGTTTACATAATTTTTTTTGTAGGAGCATAGATTTTTTTAAACTATATACCTAACACAACTGTGCCGTCTTACAACAGTCAGGATAGGAGTCACGAGCACTTTCGCTGAAAATCTGCAAATCTTTTAAAGGCTTTCTCTCTAGACGACAAGACGTCTCTCGTCTCTGATCTCTTGAGGATGCTTAGCGTGTTTATACAAAAATATTATGATAAATATAAGGAAAAAAACATGTATACCGTTTTCGCAAGCCGTGTGTTCGTATAGAATAGTGCGATAACAGCGCCCTCCGCGTACACTAAAGGAAATTCGCTCAATTATGTCGCCCCACTATGGCTTTTTAGCTTATTTATCAATCAATTTTCGATCTATGATAACCAACACCTAACCACTTTAGGATGTGGTAAGTTAATAAGCGTCATTAAATTCAGTATTCCTAATGTACCTACTCGTCTTTAACTACATTGAAGTCATACTTTTGAGTCGATTACGTGATTATTAAAAATTGTCGGTTCATTCAGAGGAAAACACGTATTTATACTTTAAACATTTAAACAGTAATTCAGCTATTCGAGAAAATTTAAACCATTTCTCGACTTATTACTCGAGTGATATAACTAAACCTTTATTATATTATTTAGCTATCTCTTTGAAGTGTTGATTCTTAGCACCTTAATTGACGTGAATTATTTAGTAAAATAAATTAAAATTACCAAATTTCGAATCATAAGACCAATTCATCTAACGGCACATGAGAACCGTAAATAACACTTTAGCATTACCCAGAAAATATTCTCGTGCAATAATCACAAATCACTACAAAAAGGCTGTACATAATTCAATTTCTTTCACGAGCACCTTTTAGCCGAGGCAATATCAGATAAATTCCACAAGTGTGTTATCGTATTCGGAGTACATACGTTTTTCCATATTACATTCACGCATATGCTAATAGAAAATCTCTTAGAAAATTGGCTAGTAACGCGCAATCTGTTACAAGGAATGTTGCCATAAATTTATTATCATCTCCCGGGCGAAAAAACTGCTATTCATATTCGTATTTGCTTTTAGCGTTCCCGACTCGTAAGTTTACTTTTATTCGTATTACTAATGTACCTTTTGATTCAAGTTTTTTCGTTAATATAGATAAAAGTGTATATAAGGTGTTTATGGCACTGATGATGATGATGATTTACAGATGACTGTAAAAGAGTTGTCTGATGGTAATGTTTCGCGTTGAAGTAGTTTTCCTCTCATGTTACTTAATTCAAAATAATATTAAGTTTATATATTTGTAAGACACTAAATATGCTTCGAAAATTGCCAATATTCGTTTATATATTACTTATAATGAAAATAAATGCATTTGAAACGGGATGTAAAAGCTTGTTTTACTACTCATAGCACTTCACTTATATAGTTATATACTCGTGGATTTGTAGAGATCACTCAACTTAATTTAATTACTTAAAAATCTCTTACACATTTTTTCAAACTCAACCCTCAACGTACCGATAGTATAAATATAAATATAGGTATGTTATGAAATAGCAATTACTAAAGTTGTACGACTTAGGTATTTGGTGGCACATGACTGGCGCGTGTCAGCAGAAGAACACGTCATTAGCCGTGTCCTCGGGGAGTCGCTGGGATTTTTTACTGAGGCTGTTTATAAGAGACGTACTGTGAGCGTTTTAGGGTTAACATAGTTCAATAAATTCTTGTATCCATACCAATACGTCTGTGTTTAGAAGAAAATTGTATTTATAATTAAGTAATCTTTAAGTTTATGTCTCTTTACAGGAACAGATTTTTAATTAAAATGATTCGCAGTTTTCTTAGGAAAAATTTAAAGGCTAAAAATGTAATATTTACTCGTTTATGGATTTAAATGGTTTTTATTCTAACTTATGTAACGAGGAGAACGAAATTTAAGATGCGACAGTTAAAAATATCACAGCTATACGAATTTAAAAACTTTTGAGTTCTAAACAGTACAATATAGGACAAATATTTTAGATAGATAAATGTCCCGGAATCTATCTCTTAGATAACGACTGTCAAAGCTACTGTGCGAGAGAGACAACACTTCACGAACATGACATTAGTTGATTGTCTCTGTCTACATGTCAATTTGCAACATTTGTCGCCTAGTTTATTTTTATAGTATGACGAGGGGAGACGAGCTGGACGCACTCCTGATGGTAAGAGTCAGCCCATAGCCAATGCAGTGCTACCCGGAACTTTGCTATAAAGCCCAACTCCGGGCAGGGGTGCACTACACCGAGGCTCCCCACTTTGAGTCCTATGAATATTAAAATCTTGTGACTTGTACCAAACGCTTTTTCCTGGTTAGGTGAGGTGGGGAACAACTCTTTAAGTGTCCTGTACAATTTGTTATGATGTTGGTTGGCGCTGTTTCTAATTCAGTTGTGAAAGAGTTACTTTAGAAACTTTACTTTATATAAATTTATTCAAGGTATTATAATTAGACATTTAATTTAGAAGTTGTAACTGATTTCAAAACAGGCTTAGTTTAAGCTGATTTTTACATATCAGGGAACAAAAACTTTTTAATCTCTATGAAATTTTTTATTATACTTTAAATAATTTTTAATTCATAATTAGGTAAATCATATTATTAGGTTGGAAGGTAAAGTCGACGTATATAATATAAATGTTTATATATAAGTCGACATATCTTTGATTCATGTACATTTAATCAATACAATCATATTAATCTATAAAGTTACTACATATTATATAAATAAAGCTATATAATTTATTAGCATGGCGGTATTTATAACTTTGACACTGAGGTTTCCTATCAATTAATTAATTTACTGGGAAAACAAAATTATCCCGTTTAATGGATATTTGCGGTGTGTACTGTTGACATGGCGGTTGATATTTATCGAGCCATAACAATATTTTATACAGAAATATCAATTTCATTAATTTGAAAAATGTATGTTCAACTTTACGTTAAATACATACGTATTATGGATGTATCCGATGTATTAGGAGTATGAATCGTTCGTTACGTTCGTAGCGATGTTGACAATATAATAATTGTTAGTATTTCGTAGACTCTTCTGCGCAACTCGTGACCCTTACAAGATATGGTTAATCGGAACAGTTATGATCGGTAGAAAACCAACATAAAGCATGGTCCTTTCCACGAACACATTGCGTCATGGAGCTACCATCATAGAAAATCCGTGGTTAAGCATAATTGTTCCAAATAGTGTCCTTCATATAACTTCATTATATTTTTTCTTATGTCATTCTTTACATAATTATTGTTTCCTAATACATCAATCCTTTAGTGCACATAATAGTCATTAGTATAATTAGTAATGTGCCAAATTCGATTAACTTTAAAATTGTTTATGTAAATTATTTCTATACTTCTGTCTGTCTCCACCAAATAGTAAATAACATCGTATATACGATGTAGCCTATCTATTGTGGATATATGTGACAAAAGCAATTCCTGGTGGAATCCGATCCATCTTGCCTACCGCTGATCTTGATTAATTATAGACGATCGATGAGCTTTAACTACCTACCTTGCTTTTAATGTTCGAGGGTCAGAAGTTATATGGTACTGATGTACTAAACACGATTTTAGGCCTACTTTTTAGTTCTTTTATTATTGAGGAAAATTCACACCAAAAAGGATTGTTTCATAGGACTATGCATATATGGAAATATATAGACAGAGGACTTTGCTCTTTATTGTGTATGGGAATCTTCAAAATAATATATTTTTTTGCGATTTATTTGATCGATCTGCAATCAATAGCCTGTATGCTTGAAGTTTTGCGAGAGAGAGAAGTATAGATGTAATGTCTACAATTAATGTAATTTGTGTACCGTGTTAATTATAATTGTAAAAAAAATGATATAAGAGGTGTTTTATTTTAATAAAAAACAATAGAACAATTTTTCACTCATACATATTCATTTATTTAAATGTAATTCAGATCGAAGACTGATATTGATTTAAAAGAGCCTACATAAAGATTTCAAGCACTTACGCACTCACATTTTAAAAAATCAAGTGCTGTATATTACAAGAAGCGCACGGTTGTTTTTGCAGAGATATTTATAGTCCTCATATGGCTAAAATAAGAGCACTTATGAAGTGAGAACGGAAGACGTCCTTTCCTGAATAATGGCCGGCCGTGTATATTTCCGTTATCTAGCGACAGCCTGGCGACTAGCATCCGTTTGACCGCTTTGTTAATCGAACATTTTGTCTGTGAGATCCTTATAAGTATAAATTATCTGTGAAACTAAAAAAAAAATGTACTTTTCTAATGTCAATGTAAGATTTAGATTTGAATACTTTATTAGTATTCATTGTTTTTAAATTCCTCTTCTAAGTCGTTATTGTAGACCGTTGTCGTTGACAAGATTCAACCCTAAATTAGGACTATAAAATACGTTATATTGTTGTTCCATAAAAAATAACATATATTTGTCTGTTATAGATCTTTCAAAATCATAGACAACGTCGTATGATTTGATCTTACTGGCTCTTGAATATATAATAAACATTCATCATTATTTAAAGTAGTAGAATCATCACTTTAAATAAATCAGAAAACTTCCTATATTCCTGTTCAATAAATAATTGTTACAGCAACAATTCGCGCAACATATTGAAAAGTCTCGAAAGTGCTTCAACGTCGATGCTATAAGCGTACAAGACTGGCACAAAACCCTAAGTACCCGTTATAGTTAGCAGACGTTATTGTTTGTGTCCCCTGTCTACTGCTTTTGTTATTCCTTGCCTTCAAACAAAAGAACATTGACGAAACAAAGACTTAATTATAGCGAGCTCTCCGTATTACGACGTATTTTCTGGTAAATTAATACGAAATCATATTTTTCATTCTAGAGGTTTTAAAGTTGGGATATTTTGTAGACTAGTAACCTGATCCGTCACAATTTTACACAAATTTATTTTGCATGTATGCCTTATACATATAACTATAATCTCTTGCGAGATGTATCAAGCCAGAACTATTTTCAATAGATTTATGACAGGTTGTATATAGGAATATGATTACGCTATGTCTTGCGTATATTATTATTTTTTTATTTTTATTAATAGAATGTTATAAAACCTTCATATCTAAACATTTCTTTGACCTCCGATAGCTATTGAATTATATTTATGATATAAATACACGCTATAAGTAAGGGAAACTGGGTAAGCCGAAACTCCATATGTCAACTATTTTTATTCTATTCTTTCTTTTTGTTCCTTTTTTAAAGAGT